>OX411309.1:130611951-130807022 GCA_948150685.1 Rhaphigaster nebulosa
CAATATAACAGCTTTATTTATTAATTTTTTAAACTATTTATTTATTATTCTCACACATAATTTAAGGGTATCTTTAATTATGGGAACAATATCTGCTATTCTATAGTGCAGACCGGTGCACCTTTGTGTCCTTCCTTTCCTTGATTCAGGAATCAGGATCTAGTCAGAGCTGGGGCTTTGACTTGCCTCTCTGAGACGAAATGAATTGCCTGAATAGAAATTAACACTTAACATGTATTATCTAGTGAACGAAAAAAAAATATCGGAAGTATCTGCCGAAATTATTTCAAAAGTCATAATTATTTTTAAATTAAAAAAATAAATAAAATAGGATTAATTCAAGTCCGCATGGGTTACAATAGAAATGGAAAAGGTTACTTTTGAAATTGAAAAGGTTACAATTGAAATGGAATAAGTTACAATTGAAATGAAAAAGGTGGCAATTGATTGGGAAATGATTTGGATTGGAAAATGTAATTACTGAGGGGCCTTTATAATTCTTTTTAAATCAGATTAATGACAATTATTTCATCAAACAAACTTATTTTCTTCAATAGGTGGCAAAGTAGAATTAGAAATAAATAGTTAACTTCTTTTGTCTACTATTGAGCCTGTATCCTTTCTACTACTTAGATTTTAATAAAAACTAGTTTTAATTTCTAGTTATAATAATTTAACCATCTCATTTCGGCCAAAAAAATTTTCTAGTTTATGTTAATTATTCTAAAAAGCATTAAGTGGAGATTCTATCTTAAGGGTGTCTACGACTGGTGCATTTACTCTACACACATACCTATATATAAAATTTCATATGTTTAAATAATAACCAATACTTCTGAATTATATTCTTATCATGAAATCAGTATGAGCAACTAGGTAAAATATTAAAATTACTCTGTCGAAATACTTTGCCTTTTAATTATCGAAAGAGATTCCCTCCTGAAGCCAGACACCTAACCACGATTCGTTGAAAAGAATGTGATTCGGAATGAGGAAGCAAGAGGTGATTAGTAATTCCATCACTGGGAGCGAAGATGAGAAACGGAATCGAATAAAGTAGGGTCCGATGTGAGGAGGGAATGATAATGAGCTTGCCCACACAATGAAGGAATTAGTCCTGCTTGTGTCAGACCATCTGCCGTGTAGTGTCTCTCCGTCCTTAGGGATGGCTGACTTCTACCGCTCCAGGTATTGCCAACCTGTGGATTGGGCGATTGTAGTATTTGAGCCAAGGATTTCATTTGTTAGGGTAATAAGTTTATGAGAGATGATTGAAGATAAAATATTAAAATCTAAAAATAACATAATAGATAACAGGCAATTTAAAACTTCCAAAATAATTTTCAATTTTATTACATATCCACCCTTGTTTACCGAAAATCATCCCCATCTTCAGAACTTACCCATCCTGCTTTCATTTCAAACAATATAACATCTTTACTTTTTATACTTTTTTTGTAATATTCATTACATTGTCAAGAGGTATGCCATTGACCAACAATTAGTCTAAGTAAATTGTATGCTTGGGATAATTTAATTTTTTTGAAAGGTTATAATTGTGTTAAAGAGCGTTCCGAATGATATGTACACGCGGCCTTGCTCGGTATTCAATAATAAATTGAAAATTTACACATTTTTTTAAAAATTTATATGACCAAAAACAAATATTTTTTTTGTTCGTATTATCTCTTTTTGGTTAGTCTTTTTGTTTAGACGAGATGAGAGCTAGTGTTCATATGTGCCTGCGTTTAAGTTGTTCTTATATTTTTTCTGTCCTGAGGATGCCTGAATTTACTGTACGTTGAATGAATGTTTTTTATTTTACTTGTATTTTATAGAATCTTATTTTGAGAGACTATCTTCCAATCACAACCTAATAAAAACTATCAGACTAACGTTCATTAGCATGATGCTTTTTGTTAATGCAAAATAGTGTATATGACGTTACGTTTAAATTTATTTTCCTAAGCGTAAGGTATAATTATAAATTACATATTTCCAGAAAAATATGACTCCGTTTTAAATTTTAATTGCTTCAGTTTTAAAGTCCATTATAAATTTTTTCCGCATGTATAAATCATATATATTTCATTCCAGATTAAATTAATAATACTATGTGAAAAAAGGAGACATGCACTTTTGAAGCACGTTTCACACGAAATTTTGCATCTAATTGACTCATTTTTCTTAAAATGAAAACAACAATTAAAAATGTCATTAAATTTATCCATTAGTCTTTCCTTCCGTGACTTGTTATGAGGTCATAGTTCGCACGAAGTTTGAATCCTGTTGCTAAATACGGACCTTATGATAATATCGTGCCTCGTTTGAATGTCAAGCAGTTCTAAGAATATATATTAGACTTTATGCAATATAACAATTATTCAAGGCTAAAGTTTATTTAATCTGTAACCTCTATATCGACAGTATACCTGCGAAACTTCATAAGTTCTTTTTTAACTTAAATAAAAGTTTTCGCATCTCTATAAGAAAAAAAAAAGTTTCGGTATCGAATGGAATGCGTTATTTTTAAGTTATCAGCTCTATAACAGTCTGCGACCAGTTACAGTAACCTGTAAGTTTGGAACGCTTTTGAGGGATTGAAGGTCTTTTTATCTCCTGAAAAATTATTTCAGAAGTACTTATGAGCTTTTTCCATAGTACATCTGTCTATATTATATTTAGTTTTCTGAACGATTATTGTGGCTCAATCAGATTGAAATTATTTTAGCACTCATAGTTTTGTTAGTGACATCAATAGTCTTATCGTCAAACTTCACTATTTTATATATTTATTATTTTCGCCAATACTTAACTCTAAATTTAAAATCATTTCTCAGTGGTAGATTCACTATTGAATGATTTTGAAACTGTAAAACCTTTAAAAATATTTCAATGTGGTAATTAGTCAATTTTTTTTTTTTTTGAGATCTCATTATTGCAATATCTTAAAAATCGGGTCGAATTTAAGTTATTTCCTCAAATACATTAGCAGTTGCAACTCAAGAACGACTTTCCCTAACACTAATTACAGATTGTGGCAGTTGTACCAACCTTGACTTTTCTTTGTGCATAAACAAAAAAAATAATAAATTAAAACTAAGATTAACAATTAGTATAAGTAACTATTAATCAATTAATTCTTTTTTTCAATTTTGAAACCAACAATTTTCAGGGTTTCTCTCTCTCTCTCTCTCTCTCTCTCTCTCTCTCTCTCTCTCTCTCTCTCTCTCTCTCTCTCTCTCTCTCTCTCTCTCTCTCTCTCTCTCTCTCTCTCTCTCTCTCTCTCTCTCTCTCTCTCTTCTCTCTCTCTCTCTCTCTCTCTCTCTCTCTCTCTCTCTCTCTCTCTCTCTCTCTCTCTCTCTCTCTCTCTCTCTCTCACTCTCTCTCTCTCTCTCTCTCTCTCCCTCCCTCCCTCCCTCCCCCTTCCAGTGAGCTACATTTTCATAGGCCGACTGCTCAACAAAAATAGAAAAAAAAGGATTTTTTCAGTTTTTCGCTTTTAACAAGAAAACAAATATTTATATTATTTATATTCTACCAATTAATTTATATCTCTCGTCGAGTTTTTGATTTTCTTTATTAAATTATTATTAACCTTAGAAGTGCATTTTGTTGTATTTTTTTTACTAATATCTGTTATTTTACTGAAAACTCCTTTAACATTTAATATGATTTCAGTCAAGATATTAAAATGATATTCTCACATTACCTAAGAATATCTTTGATGGATCTTGATTGCTCTATTTCAATCAAACTGAGCTCGCCTACCATGAATAGATTTGGAGATGTCAAGCAATACCCAAGAGTTTGGGGTTGGGACAACTGGGAAATTGCTGTTAATTGTATTAGAATGCTGTTCCGTTTGCTACCCCTGTCAGAATTTTCGGTCCGTCTTGCCTCTAATTGATAATTCGACTCTATTCATGTCATTGACTCAAGGATTTGGTTTGATAAGTTATTGAAATGCATTGTATATCTGATGGATGGATTATATCCCATTAGTGGTTGAGGCACAGTATTGGCTTTGCCTTCCATTGATCAAAGGTTCTATTGTCTTATCAAAATCTATCAATATTTGCCTTGACAATTAATAAAGAATATTATTCCTTCATTTTTTAAGTATTTTTCTCGGTAGACTTATACCGGAGTATATTTCATTAGTGAGTCGAAATACAGATTTCACCCTTGGAGGAGGTTTCCGTAACTCTTTTAAGTCTATATTACAGGGTAGAAGGGTGCAGGTTTTTTCTTTTATTTTTAAAAAAGAATTATTTGCAAAGGTTTTATGGTAGTTTTAAATACTTTTCATAAAACAAATGAAATATATTTACATTTATTTTCCAAATGTTATTTTTTAATATATTATGCATTTTCTTAGGCGTAAATATTTGCAATTAATATTAATTAAGTTTTGGTAGATATATCGACATTTTTTATAAATCGGTTCATCCACTTTCCATCCTTAAAATATTAAGATAAGATTTAAAAAAAAGCATTATTAATTTTCTTTTCTGGAATTCTTCTTACTTTCGTTGAACAAATGAAAGAATACCTTTTTGAAGTATAAATTTTCAGCAAAATTTAACGGACATTTAAATTTCAAGGGTACGTACTCCATTATTACTTATGAATTTAGGTTTTTAAGAATTTAGGTCTTTGAATAATTATTTTGTTATAAATTTGAATGCAAATAAGTGCCAAGCTAAATCAGAGCTAGAACTAGGATTTTTACCAGGAGAGGCAAGCTTAATTTTTCCATCCCTCTTTTTACCTTTCCCTCGCCTACCCTCCTTCAATGAAATTAAATAATTTTAATGTTTTAGGTAACATATTTCGAAATAAATATCATCATCTCATTTTATTGACTGAAAAAAATCAAAAAGCAGCAACAAATATTTTTTAATTAATCTAAAACAAAAAATCTCTCGAATTTTTCCGCCATCTCAATTCTGACGCCCGGGACCCTATTTGTTCTCTCGCCCCTTCTTCCGTCACTGGGCCAAACCAACTCTTATTCTTGCTGAAGGTAATTTTCTTTAACTACTTCATTGCATTATAAGAAATTTTCTTATAAAACATGACAGTTTTATGCGTGATTAAAACCATTCACTTTATATAGTTTTTATAGCAAACGATGTTAATTAAGAGATAAATTTGTCATCTAACGATAATTGTTTTTTTTTGTTGCGATAATTGAATGGTTACTTTATTATTGATAGCTACTTTCATTTATTAATTTAATTTGTTTTTAAATTTAACTTTAGTGACTGCTTCTGGTCAATATGATCATATTTACGAAATTATTAAAAGGTTTACATTTGTATCATTTTAATTTATTATTATTATTTTCTTCATATATGAATAGTTTACAACCAAAGATTACACAGGCCAACAAAAAAAAATTTTTGGAAAACTTTTTTAGCTTTCGTTGATCTTTATAGATTTTTATGTGCTGAATCTAAATCTGGCCTTAGTTTTTTTTGTATAACCCATAGTTTTTCAGCAATATGCTTTGTGTTATTAGTCTAAACCCCTATACGGTATACGGGGGAATTAGAGAAACACTATGTTACATCATAAGCATGGTTTGTATTTACAGGATGTACGAGGTTTTTGCGTAGAATGTTCTTCCCACCAGGTTTTAAAGACTTCCTCACAGGCCAGATCTTTCTGCCCCAATGTTGATCCCTAGCCCTACTGTCCCATTCACACAAGAAATATGGAAATTTGGTAAAACCACCTGGCTGACCAAGGAGCAGGCATACAATATATAATAGCCTATTCGATTTAACACTGTTTCTAGGTTTTCATTGTTTTCTTTATAATCTCAATTCTTAAATTGTGGGTGATACTGCTTTTTTAATATCATATTTGGATTCAGCACCCTAAAAACTATTGGAATAAGGTATTTTCAGTACAAAAGTTTTTTCATCGTTGGCCTGTGTTATAAAATGAATAAATAACGTTTATATCAATTAAGCATCCAAAATCGGCCACTTTTGATTACATCAAAAATTAGATATTTTTATTTTTTAATTGGTTTTGCTTTTGATCGTTATTAACAAACTGTTATTTATTAAATGACCAATTATTCTGCGATAACAGTCTATGAAAAAAGTGTAATTTGTGCGAAGAAAGTGTAATAGATGTACTCGTATTTGAAAATTACAAACAAATAAATGTGTTACCTAAAAGGTTAGTAACATAAATTTATTTATAAATTTTACTGTTATAAAATTCAACAAATGGTTATAAATAAAGAAAAGAGGCAAGAAATCGAACCTATGAAAGAATCATTCCTCACAAGGACGGAAAGCCCATTATCCTGTCTGGGCTCAATAATGGAAAAATAATTAAGCTATTGTTAAGGGAAAAAAAATATAAACAGGGAAATGGATGATTCTTTCTTTATGGACTTTATCAGAGCCAGGAGCTGCCAAGATGACAGAAATCCTAAGTGGATGAATCCCAGTCCCTTGGTGTATTTGTTCTTCGGCAAGGAAGTATGTTTGCGGACGACTGTCAAGAGTGGACAACGTGTTTGTACTGTTCCTTCATCCGTTTGTCCTCCTCGGGCAGGAGTCTTGGTCATTAGGTCGATCTGGAGTTGTGTTAGGAGAGCTGTAGTTTGCCAACTGATTTCCACTCCCGTAAGCATTATCATGCAAGAACACAGTTAGATTATTGAAGTTTATAATTTATTATTCAATTAATAACACGTAACTGTAGTGGAAATTACCAGTATTGCATTTGATTTGCATACTGTCTAGGAATAATTATAATGAAGTCATACAAAGTTCCTAGCATCCGTAAAGGGTCTACACAACCCTTTCTTGAGCAGATCATCACCCACCCCTCTCCCCCACCATCTCCTATTCTCTCAGCATTAGCAGGATATGGTAGTTAGTTAGTTATCCTAAGTTCAATTAGAAGTTCAGGATAATGATCATTCTATTCAATGGCGACCTCCTTGGCAAGAAACAGACAAATAAGAATTGGCTAAAATATTGAAAAATTATTTCCGAAACAATTGTCAAAAGAAAATCTGAAAAAAAAAATGTTCTCATAATTTATATTGTGAACTATTTTAAAACAGGAAATAACAAAGAAATTAGATAAAATACTAATGATTTGCATGTCCAAAACTTTTGATTCCATAGGAATCGGTGAATTTTATTCCAGAAAGTTTGAATGAGTTATATTCTAGTTTTATTCTTTAAGTATTATCAAATTTTTTATTAGTTCAAAACTTCGGTTTAAAATGGTTCGATTTCCTTTCCTCAGCTTTAGACCTAAATCTGGTTTAAGTCTCGAGAAAAATATAGATCAAACAAAATATATTGTACAATTAAATGTATTGTTTATATTAAACTGGGATTCGAAAATTTTCACTATACCAATATTTTTCGTTACTATATGTTTCGTTTATAGGAAAGTGAAATCAAAACGTCATAGAGGAAATAAAAGCAAGGTTGTTATTTTTAATTTATTTTTAAAAGAGGCGGGAATTGTTATTTCTCTGTTTTGGAATTCCTTATTTCGCACCTGAGAAATCTCTAGAGGAGTTTATACCTCAGAGAAAATATAATAATTTTTGTCACCTTATTTATATTTTATTATTTATTTATTAGTATTTAACAAAAACATGTTAAACCTCTACAAAAAAAAAAAAAATATAGATCTAATATTAAGTTTAGCTTTAGGTTCAAGGTGGTTTGTGAGTTTACATTATCACTAAACATATGAGGCGATCCATGAAAGAAGTGTAAATCCGCCATGTCACCAATTACTTTTTTCTTTATTTAACCGCTGATATAATATACCATATATATACTGGGTCGTTACAAAAGTCTTTATGCACTAATTCATTGCTGACATTAAAGTCTCCATTTGAATCCTTATTCAACACTGATGAAAACAATGCATATGTCGTTGTTTACTTTGACTAATCCTTTATTTAATTATGTATACCAACCGTCTCTACCTTCCATTTTATAAATTTCACCGATAATTCTGGAAGAAAAAATTGTCATTCGTGGTCTTCTGAGGCACTACTGGAAAAAAATATTAGGTGCGAAGGCAGCCGCTGAGGAAATTTGTGCGGCGGAAGGTGAAAATGTGGTGCAACGTAATGAAATAGCGTTTTGGTTCAGTCGGTTCAATTCTGGGAACAACAGCTTTCAAGGTAATGAATGCTTTGTGTTTGGTGGAATTATGAGGATGTTTTGCACTTTGATCTGGTTCGAGATGGCAGGGCTACTGAAGTTTAGATTTACTGTGAACAACTGGAATGAGCATATAAAGTTTTAAAAGAGGAGTCCGTTGCTTTGGTCAATCACATTAAAGTGATGTTTCATCAAGACAATGCTCATGCCTCACTCTTAATCAAAAAAAGATTCTCAGAAATGGAAGGTGTTAGCATCTTACCCCACCCTCCTTACAGCCCTGACATTGGACTGTTTGGCTATGGTCTTTTACGATCAAGAGCACATTTTTTGAAAGGCTGGCACTTCAAAAACAACAGGAATGTCAAATCAAGGATGTGAGAGTTTTCCGCCTTCTGTATAAATATATTCCGTATCGACAGATGTAATTTTTCATTAAAATAATAAACATCAACTCCTGTGAAGCTTTCTAAACTTAAAGATTATTCCAAGTGAAATCGCTGACAAAGCTGATATTGTAAAATTGACGAACTCCATTCGATTCGAAACATTTTGTTTTGTTATAGAGATAAAAAAACATTTATTTTTTTTTAAAAATGGGACTTACGAGGTTTTGCAGGTATACCATCAAAGTATAGTATTATACCAACCTTTATATAAAAACAGAAATTACGGTACCATGGCGAATTCACCCTTCTTGCATGGAGCGCCTCATATGAAAAAGTTCCAAGGGTCCTATGAACTAGAACTAATCCTAATAACATCTCCTTAAACTGCGATTAAGATTGAGATTTTTATTACTGACCATAGTGAACTAATATGAGTGGTATATAAAGGAGTATCTATACATAACGCATATTAGTTCATTCAACTGAGTACCAGTGAGGAATCTCGGTGGAAAGTTTTGGAGTTCTGAAAATGTGCTTATATATTTTTTTTGGTGTGCTGATTACGAATTACAACTTTGTCCCGAAAATATAAAAAAAAAAATTCAAAAACGCTAAAACAATTAATCTATTCTCAAAAAGAAAAATATTTTTAATAGGCTAAGTCCTTATATTTTCGTTTTTTCTCACATAGCAAGAAATTCATGCATTTTTTTAGGAACATCAAACTATACTTATTTAAACAAGATTAAATTCCCAGCTTTTTTCACTCTATATTTTTTTTCGTCTTGGACATCATTTAGAACCATCCACTCTTAGTCCAGTATGGTCTGAAAATTTTCTGATTTATCTTTTTTAGGATGCTGATTAAAAATTTTAACTTTGTTACCTAAAATTTTTCCGAGAAATGTAAAAAAAAAGTTAAAAAAAATAATTTGAATATTCTGCCACATAACTTTGACTCGCGCTATCTTTAAAACGGGGCGGCCGGACAAAACAAATCATCAAAATTGTAGAAAATTTACTCTTCTTTAATTTATTATAACATTAATATTCGGATTTATTCGGTTAATATATGATTTTCAAGTTATATACTCAAAAAAGAAAACAAACATTTTTTATTTAATTTCCGGTGAAAATTCGAGATAACAAAGTTAAAATTCGTAATCAGCACCCTAAAAAACGTAAATGAGCAAATTTTCAGAATTTCTCATAAAACTTTCTACCGAGATGCCTTTCTGAATCTGATTTGACTAGACTCAGCGGATACTCCTAAGCGATCCCCGGACGAAAAAAAAGTACAAAATGTAGGAAATTGACTCTCGTTAATTTAGTTATGATTTTCGTGCTATATAAAAAAATAAAAATAAAAAAGATTAATTTTTTTAGCGTTTTTGTATGTATTTTCGGGAAAACTTTGAAGTACAAAATTCATAATCAGTCTGGACTAAATGTCAATGCCTATCAATCCGACAGACCGTATTTATTCTGTCATCTGATGTTGAGAAAAAATTATAATGAAATCTATTAATTGATGTATACTGCTTGGCATATTTAATTTAGTTATTTTACTAGTAACTTCTTGTAGTGGTACAATATATATTGGTGTATGGATCTGAATAATATATACTCGAATAAAAAAAATCTGTGACATTTTGCTTTTGCTTCATCTCCCAAATGTTTTGAACTGACTCATGCCCTATTTTTTTATATTATATTTTTCTTCTAGTTAAAAAAAAATTCAATTGTTTCTTCTTTTTAACCATAATTTGTATGCTAATAATTGGATGATAATTAAAAAAAAAAAACATTTTTAAGGACATTACCATGATGAGGACCCAGATGACTGGGATCTAGCGGGGATGAGTGGTAGCCAGGTGGAAAACGGGATGGAACAATCGATTATCGAGGCAGATTGCTGGCCTCATCCGATTATCTGCTGAGCCGGGTGCCCACCGCTGGCGCTGTAATTATTATCACCTGCCATAACGACCTTGTTGTTATTGCTACATTAACAATACAAAGGAACCGTCTCTTTGTATCCTCATGTTGTTTTGTTCCCGTCCTTCCTCATGTCCTATAATATAATTGTTTGCTAATTAGTTGGTCTCACATTAGGTGTTTATATGTATTAGAAGCATACTAAATAGTGTAAGTATCGGCAAAATGTTAATGATGGAACATGATATTCGATATGGTATTTAAAGGGTTAATTGTACTCCTTTTGATAAATCACTACAGATAAATCCTATGAAGAGTCGAGTCGCGTGTGTACGAAATGGTGGAAATGCCTTTTCTGTGTCCTACTGTATACTGGAAAAGAGTATGTTCAGCAATGTGCTCCATCCAATTGATGTATCGTGTTGTTATGATTAAAAAAAGAGTATATATATATATATATATATATATATATATATATATATATATATATATATATATATATGTATGTATGTATGTATGTATGTATATTGTTACATTTAAACATTTTTTAATTACAAAAAAATGTTCCTAATCTTACTTGGTAATATAAAATTATTATTCATCATACGTATAATCAAGATATATAGTAAGTTATGAATACCTTATCTAATAATGAATACCATATCCTATTCCTTTTTTATTATATTTAATATAATAACGAAATAATAATAATAAATCTATTTTGTTGCTGTAGTTTGATTTTAAGGACAAAAACTGCTGAAGGTTATTATTGACCTCATAACTGGACCATGCCATCTATTTATTATTCAATTTAATAACTATAAAAATAAAGAAAAGTATTATATATCGGAAGTATAAAGACAAATAAATCATTTTTTTTTAAATATAATAAAGTTAAAATGTAAAATAAAAAATTATAAAAACTAAATAAAAATTAAGTTAATGTATATAATAATATATTTAGTAGACATAAGACCAAATAGCTAAATTCAAATAAGCAGAAATAATCCAATGTTTCTAATGAATTCAATTATGCTATTGATGTATTGACAATTATTGCTCAAAGCTTTAAGGAGCTGTCCCATTTTTTTAAATATTAATTTAATCCAATTCAATTATAATAATTAATTAATTATATTTAAATTAATATCAAATCTTTAAAACTTAAAAAATATATCTCTTCCATAGAAATCGGTACCATGGAACCGCTAATTTATTTTTGAACAAAACAATTTAATTTTTCAGTTTCAATATTTTGAAAACTGAAGTTCACTTTATTGAGTAACTACACTCACAAATTATTTTTGTTTGGAGACGAACTGTTACTAATAATAAAACTAAGAACTTAATTTTAAAAATTAATTTAGATTAATTTATACTTTCTTTGTCATTTTTTGGTTTCATTAACGTAGAATTACTCCGAATATCTGCTTATTATATCTAATTTACCTATTAAATACTTTCTATATTTAAATTTGTTTATTGTTCCTGCTTAAAATGGAACAATTTCTCCAAGTTTTACAATGACGTGAATTAATGGTTAATTTGTTAGCTTTCTTTTGGTATTTCGAAGAATCCTAGATTGTTTAATTTTTACCCAGATTCCAGGACTGACTCTGTTTGACAGGTCGGTAGGCAGACCATTTGTCAGAAGTCAGCGGTAGCAAGGCACCATGTGGCACCGCTCTCCTCCACACCAAGAGGTCTGGCCGATGTCTCTCTTTCTAAAATATATGCTACTGAAATTTTTATCTGCTAATATATATCGAACAAAGATTGCTCTTGTGGCGATCTTGAGATTATTTAGTGAATTTGAAAAATACTTCAGTTTTTCTCACTCCACTGTCAAAGATGATTTTCTAAGGTTTTTGATGTGGGTATTTGAGAGCTTCGGTGAACGTACAGAGCTCCTCCAATAAAATCATGTGGTACTGATATGTATGGGGAAGAATATATCTGTACGTCACAGGTAATCTGTCGTTATATTTTCAAAGTTTTACAGGTAAGCAAAAAGAATTTTCAGATAGCATTTTATTACTTGTCATGGATAGTGGTCATTCTTTTGATTTGAAGTGTTGCATATTTTATTACGCTTTTAACTTACTCGAAATATATCGCCAGATAATGCAATTACGATATTAAAATCAAAATCATCGAAATTGGAATTACGACAGTTTACCTCTAATATACAGATGAAACTTTTTCAATTTTGTTTGATGTGATATGCAGACGAACTATATAATTACATATAGTTGACTCTTCGCCAATGTTTATATTCTATTTTATATATATTAAATTATATGTACGTGTAGTTAGCTTTTAATCGATATCGATAAAAATCCTCTCAAAAGTTTGTTTTAAGATAAACTACATACTGTAATTAGTTCGATGAAAATTCGTATACTCATATTGAATAAAATAAAAATAAAGTATTATATAATGATTAACCAACCAAAAAAAAAATCAGAACAATGAATAGAATTATATTTCTTTTTAAATCTAGAAGCAATAAATATTTATCCTGTAGCTTCTTATGAAAAATTGATTATAAAATTTTAAATAAATTACAATTGAAAAATCAAGTTAGGATTAATAGTCTTTGTTTATATATCCAAACTGATAAACTAAACGTTACCTGTTTTGTATTAATAATTTTTTGGTTATAATATAATATTTTTTGTTACATAAACTAATTTTTTAGTGATATTACTACCCATATTCGATGGTTAAAAAATGTTAACCAATGGCTTACCATACCATAAATTTATAATGGAACATTGCTTAATAACGTTTCAATATGAATTTGATTTGGCTGAAACTTCAATAAAATATTTCAGAAAATTTTCTAGGGTTTAAATTTTAAACTAGAGATTCAATTTTTTTTTTCGCTTTAAATTTAAGTTTTTTTAAGATTTTAATTTCTTCTTAATTATGAAAGGAAAACCAAGAAGATTTTCGTTGGTTGTATGTGGGCAGAATAATATTAACGTAGAAAATTAATAAAGATAATTTAAGGGAAATGTGTTTGTTCACAAAAATAACAATACTATTTAATTTAGTAATGACACCTTCCGTAAAGAAGTAGGAATTTTATAATATAATTTAGAGATTATATTTTTGGTTATTATTTTCATTACAGAACTTTTGTAAAGGATCAAGAAAAAAAAAATTAACCATTCTCAAAATTTGAAGTTTTATGTTTCAAGATAAGTAGAATCCAAAAATAAAAAAAATCTGTCCATCTGCCATCCGCTGTACGCCGTGTCCGGCATATAAAAAAACATCCTTTTTTAAAAAAAACGTAAAAAAAAGTTTTATAAAAAAACGTTCCTTTTTTTGATATTTTATCTGTTCTTAATTTTATTTAAAAGTTAGTTTCTTCCATTTTTTTTCAATAAAATACATAAGTACCTACTCCAATGTTTTTCTCAAATAAACTTTTATATATGCACAATGTACATATACAGTTATGAGGCATTTGGCCTTTCCCATGAGGCTGGAAGGACCGAGCATAAGGACTGATAACTTCCCAGACAGAACTCATTAAGACAGCTCCCCAAAGACTATTTATTAACTTTTCCCCAAAGCAACTCCAAGCCCAGCTTTAATAGTAAGCAAACAGCTGGGATCCCTGTCCAAACAGTCCACTTCCTCTTCAACCAATCACTTTCAAACTTATCTTCCCAAATCATTTCTACAGTTCAAGAACATTTATATTATCATTACAAATATTATTAGTTTAGTCCATATCGTACTAACAAGAAGGTATATACAGTTTAACTATTGCATGTTTACTTTAATACTTACTGTCTTTAAATCCTGTAAAAGGGAATAATTTTAAAATAAAAACTTCTTGACGTAAACGCAGAGAAAAAGCGAATTAGTGAATGTTTTTGTTATTTTTTTAAATATTTTTTTTGTCTTCGGACTTTGATGTTAATTTTTAAGAAAATGGCTTGTAGCTAAGAGATGAAAAAAATACCGGCTTGTTACGTCTTGAAAATTCATTGTTTTTAGAGTTACTAAAAGTGAATTGGAACGTTTTTTTGAGGTCAACAAGAAATATTAAACATTCAAAAAATCGCGAATGTTACTGTCACCAGCCGGTTTGCAAATTTACTGGCATAAAAAATTGAAATTTGGTGTGACTTGTTCAAAAAAACTGGCAAGTTTATTGAAAACTTGGGAATTTAGACTTAAATTGTAACTTAACAAAAGTGTACAAAATTTATAATTTATAATACAAAATGTTATCGATCATCTTTCTCGGTTTTTGGTCTTCAACTATGGTTGGTATTAATGATGAAACGTAGAGTCTGATGTCAGTAAAAGATGGCTTAAAAGATCTTTGTTTGAAGCTTCCCTACTTTTTTTCTTAAGTGAGATTCCCGAAATTTCCTAAAACCTCATTCCTCGCCTCATGGGTCTGCTATATCAATTGTCTGATTGGTAATACTGCCTGATATATGATTTACTTGCCATCTCTTTGCTATAAAATTTCGCAGAGAAAACGCACAAAACATATTTCGCCCGAAACGTTGCTGATATTAGAAGATTAAATGAATATTATAAAGTGTGAAAATTCTTGAGAATATATGATCATTATATTTCGTACGCGTTTATTTAGTAAAATTTATTTTATTTTATTATATTAATTAAACAATCGGAAATAACAGTTACTCTTTAACGACATATAACTGCATTTAACGACATGAACTGCTTTTTAAGATTTGTCTTCGGCACCTCGAGACGGACCCATGTGTCCCACCTTTACAGCGAGTTAAAGTGGCTCTTTCCCTGCAACCGTAGACAATATTTCCTCGGATCTTTTCTATACCAAACTATCACCACCCACCATCCTTCCTACATCTACAGCCTCCTACAATTCAAATCCTCGGTCCACGCACTTGAAACAAGATCTCGCCTTTCTGACCTCCATATCCTCTCCCACAGAACCAAAACATTCGAACGCTCCTTTCTCGCCCGCTCCTCATCCGAAATTCCTTTCCTTCTAATATCCGCCATGCTTCTTCTCTATCCTCATTCAAATCCCTCCTTTTTCAACGCCTTCTTTCTCTCCAAAATGATGCTCTTGAATTTTGAATATGAAATTTCAGTTTAGGTTTAACAATTGGATCAGAAGTGAATAATAATTTTTTAATGTACAAACTTCAACTTTGCTAATCAATTCATTATTTTTGTATTTTTCATTTTCTCTCTTTTTCTTTTCTTTATTCTTGTTTTTTTTCTCTTTTTTTTGTTCAAATTAATTATATTTTTCGATAAAAAAACTTATTTATTTGCTTATTTTTTTTGCTGAAAATATTGTAAAAGTTATCTGATCTGTATTTTGTAGTCTTATGGCCAGATAATGTTTCTATTTTATTTGTTCATTCATGTTATTCTTAAGGGATCTAGTCCCAGGATAAAGTTCTTTTATCTATCTATCTATCTATAAATAAATTTAAGAAAGATGATCATTTTTTTTTTGTAATAATAAAAAAGCGATCGCCTTAACTAAGATTTAAAAAACCTCCATACATAAATTATTGTTATGAAAAATCTTCCCAAAGGATCTATTAACTATGTTATAAATGTTTTAAATAAAAAAAAAACTTGACTATCTTTTCATCAAAGAAACGCAGAACGTGAATTCTGAGTTGTTGAATCCAAGTTAGATTTGTACACGAAAACAAATGTATGAAAACATTTTTATTTTACGTTTTTGTATAGTATTTGTATATTAAAAAAAATATTTGATTTAAAAAGTTTCATTTTCCAGGCCCATGAAAAGGCCATTTCGTTCCTCTGTGCGGCCTCCCTTAGCAGACAGAAGCCTAGAGTATTCCCCATCCTAACAAACCCCCTGGAACTGAGAGCTCAACCCTTCCTCCAGTAATGGCAGTGAGTCAGTCTTCTCTCTTCCGCTAATGACCCCAGGACCCTGACAATATATAATATCTGACACCAAAACTAAATCCAGATCCTATGTCCTCAAGTCCCTGGAGGGTGCCAAGGGGTTTTCTTCTTCGTTTATAATTTATTCATAGGCGGGATCTCTAACATAGCCAGTTGTCTAATTAGTATATCGGTAATTAGTTATTGAAAGAGGAAGAGGGGAGCGACCAACTGCTACCACTATATAAGGGCCCTTTGTTCTTTTACGATCAGTTCTTAATAATTTAATGACTACCTATGATTTATAATCCATTTCGTAAAAAGGGTTTAAGCCCGGCATTAAATCATGGCACCCTTGGCTGAAAGAAAAATTGAATGGTTTGAAGTAATGGTTCACTAATTTAAAATAGTAGGTCTCGTGGAGGAATTATAGGGTGGGATTCAGCCCTTTGTTTTTAAACCCTTCGGCACCACGGCTGAAAATATTTTACTCAAATATAATTTATCAAACATTGCACTTGAGTCCAAGAAACCCTCAACATATGTCTGTCCGAATTGATAGATAGGAGAGATTATTAAGTGGTAAAGATTAATGTGCGAATTACAAAAAATGTTTTTGTTTTTTTTATAATTCGGACTCTTTTTGGGATTTATTGAGATTTTCTATAATTTAGATTTTTTGTCAGTATCGATTGGGTAAAGGCGGGATTTGAAATCAATTAGTATCGTAGTTCAATAAAGTATGTTCAAAAAGTAGATAGGTAAATTATTTATCTCTTATTGTTCTGTAGATTGGTTATTATTTATTTATTTGTTTTGTCCGTATTGGAAGGTATATGTTGTTAATAATTAAGTAACCTTAATCGACGAACAGAACTTGTCTGTTTCATCAAAAATGGGAATCCTATATGATTTGGTTGTTCATTATAAATTCCAATGAATGTGAAATATTGATTCTGTTATTAATGTTTCTCACCACCAAAAATTCAAGCATTACGTTCTAACTTGTCTAAGGATGTGTATAGCTGTGTGTTTCATTTTCCAATATTTTTATGAAATAAGTACCCTTGACGATAACTTAACATGTTTTTTGTACTATAACATAACCTCATAAAGCCAATGGTTTTTTTATAATGTAACTCTCCATTGGGGAAATCATTTTATTTAAAATAACTTCTAAGGGTCAAAAATTGTTTATTTTTAAGATGTTGCCATATGTTCCTTGAGAAAAAAGATCAGTTCACATCTTCCTTGGGCATATTAGAGGAATGTTGGAGCCTTTCTAGATTAGTATAATTATTAAGTAATAAATCGGATAGAATTAACTATAAAATAAATAAAAAAATTAACAGCACTTCTTAGTCCTTAGTTTTATTTTATTAATCTTCTTAAATATTTCTATTTATAGTTTACATTAAGGATTTCCATGTCATAATATTTTATAGTTTTTTTTTTAATGTTTATTGAATAAATTGTAATCATAAAATTCTAATTATTCTTTTTTATTTTTTTAGGTATGAATTTTTATTTCATCTGGAGTAAATGAACCTCATTCGTAAGTACAATATTTAAATAATTCACAGCTTTAATTATATTTATTAGTTAATTTTTAGGATATGCAGATATAAAAAAGATGTAATGATACCTAGCAAAATAGGATTGCCTGAAACTATCAATCTAAACCATTAGAGTCATGCAAAAAAATTTAATCTATTTTTAATTGAATTAATAAACGTTCCTTTGTTTTTTCAATAATTTAATTAAATTCTTTTACAATTCTAGATATAAAATTTTTAATAAAATGAAGATGGATTGATTTCCTTTTTTTTTTTTACCTTGGAGATCGATAAGTTAAGAGGTCATATACCTCCCGTAATTTACAAACTTTTCCTGGCTGAAACACTATGTTTTAATGTTTTTCAGTCTGCACAAACAGCACATTTTTAGAAAGAGGACAAGTTCATCGAACCCATAGATCAGCTCACAAGTCCAGCGGCTGTACTAATAGCTTGGCACCGAATTGTGTGTTTGTGTCCCAACCAGAGTCCTCTGGTGTTTGGGAACAGTGTGTATTTTATTTATTTATCCAGAGAAGAATATATATGAAACAGCGAAAGTCTCGCAATATGTTCCAATTGATTAATTTTGTTTTTCATACCCAATATCGTAGAACACTGAGACTTTTTTATTCTTCTTTTTCGAATATTACATTTTACCGAACCAGAATTTCTTTTTTAAAAAATCTTCAAGCGTTCTACTTAATTTTTCATTTTATTTTTATTTTATATTAAAATCTTAATTTGCACCGGGTCCATAGTAGGCATTAGCAATTTCTACATACTAAGTTAATTTTTTAATATATATATATATATAAATTCGATAAATATAATCGATACAATTCGATAAATTCGATGGAATCCTGGAATTCGATGGATCCCTTTGGAGTCACCCCAATTCTTAACTTAACTAACTAATGACATAGCGAAATTATATTATATTATTTATTCTTTAGATATGATACATAATCGACTGTATGAAGATATATCGTGAATAATAAATAATCAGGAAATCAATCAATAATTTTTAATTATGTAATAGGCCTGAAGACGGCCCACTTGCTTTTTTCGAAACGCCGGCTTACATAATTAAAAATTATTGAACGATTTCTTGGTTATTTATTACCAAAGATATTTCTTCTGTATTATTATTTTATTCATTATTGGTTCTCGACTATTATTTGATAGTGTACTAATGTGAAAAAATGAGCATTATTATAAAATTAAGTGGAAGATAGTAATTAAATTATTAATGTATCATAAATGAGCAAAAGCTGTTTAGTTTAAACTAATATAAAATTAAGTGGAAAATAGCGATTAAATAATTAATATATAATAAATGAGCAAAAGCTGTTTAGTTATTTACCGGTATTTTATTGAATTAAGGATTTATGTTTGGGGTCAAATAATATTTTACAAATGTAGTAAAATATTAAAAAAAAAAAGGGGGATAAGAATGGAAAGTTTTGTTGAATTCAATGAGCAGCATTTCGAGATTTTTCTCAAAATTTAATTTATGTTGATAATGTATTTTTAAATATTTAACAAGAATAATCAAAATAAATTATTTCATCAAAATGAAAAAAGGTTTTTTGTTTTTTTTAATGCTTGTTAAATAATACGATTTATACTCTAGTTTAATGGTTTTTAAACTCTTAGTCTTATTTATTATTTTTTTATTTTATTTTATTTTTCTTATATTAAAATCTCAATTTGCACCATGACACAATTAAGGAAAATTGCACCGTAGTATGCAATTATGCACGCATAAGTAATATTAGTATATATATTTAACTTTTATTACGTATATATATATATATATATATATATATATATATATATATATATATATACATACTATATATATGTACTATATATATTTAACAATTATTACGTATAAGTAGTATAAGTATATATTTAATTTAAGGCATTAAATTTTAATTTAATATATTATTTAAAAATTTCGCGGCATTCTTGTGCAGTTCCCTGCGGCACCCACTTTGAGAGCTCCTGCACTAATTATTTGTAAGTGATACTTTACTAAATATACGTTGGTATTGTGGATAAGACTTAATTTTATTTTACATATAATTGTTAAAAATATAAATAAATAAACTTCTCCGAAGACTGATAAAACCGTATAAGATGCGGGAGAAGTGCACTCAGCATAGACCCTTAACTGGATTATGTATCCCCGATATTGGGTTTGGGCGCAACACCCCGGGGCATCCCACATTTGTGTAAACACATGTGGTCCTTCGCAACCTTTATTATAAACAAGCTAACAGGCCAGGCCTCTTTCTTTTCCTAGGTTTTAAGTTTAGATTCTTTATTTGAAAAGGTCTCGTAATGCGGTATACATTAAAATCAAATTTAACTTAAATACGAAATTCACATATTTTTATTACCATTTACAAGTGAAAATCCATTGATCTATCTATAAATTATTTATGTTATCTTCTAATGTAAAGAATATTTATTTTCTTTTTTTACCACTTATTAGTTTTCAAGTTTTCCTAAACATTTTTTTTTTGTATTTTATCAGAAATATTTATTAACACCATTTCGGCTAACTTAAGCCACCTTAAAGTGTCACATGTTCTATTGTTTTCAATAATAGACCTATGGAATCGACCAAAGAAAAAAATTGTTGTAATCCTCCCTCCCCTCCCCCCCTCAAAATTTGGGGTTTTACGTTTTAAGATACGTAGAGTCCAAATATCGAATATATAAAAAAATCCGTCCGTCCGCAGGATGCCGTCCGCGGCTTTTCTCCAAGACTGTTGCACCGATTTTCTTGAGATTCATATCTCACAGGTCACCCCAGGATGATCCTCGCTACTCGACATTACCATCCGTCTGTTTGTTTCAAAATGGCGGCCGATTAGAGATCTTATAAGCCCATAACTCTGCCATTTATAAGGATAGAGGGGATACGTAAAGTGTTTTGAAATCAGCATAAGGCATTAAAAAAACACAAACAAAAACAACGATAAACAAAAAATCTATAAGATTGCCGATTACAGATCATATATGTCCATAACTCTGCCATTTATAAAGATAGAGGATAAATGTAAGGTGTTTTGGAATCAGCATAACAAGGCCCTAAAAAAAAAAAAAAAAATAGAAAAACGAAAAATAAAAAAATCTCTAATAAATCATTGTGTAATAATTTGCAGCCTTTTTTTTCGTCTCAATATATGTAGTCCACTAAACAAATAAAATATATAAATGAGAATAATTCAATAAAAGAATAATTTACATTCTAAGCAAAAATCATTCATTAAAAAAAAAAAAATAATAAATAACTCTTGAGACCGATAAATTGTAAATAGGACAAACTTTCTTTAATATAAATAATTAATAAAAGTTTTAGAATTTAAGAAAAATAATTATTATATATTTATCTGAGAGAATTAATGTATCAATTTTAATTATAAGTTGTTTTATTTATAGATATTTTAATTTCGAATAATTTACGTCACTCAATACCGTAGGCTGTCCCGAATAAATTGTATTCTCAAAGGAAAGCCCTAAACAGAAAAATTGAAGCTACTTAGGATGAAGTATTATATATATATATATATATATATATATATATATATATATATATATATATATATATATACCTGTGTTTCAGAGACTTAAGACTTTATGTTTGGTATCTTCCAATTGTTTTCTAAGCAATTAATCTATGTCTCTTTTTGTGTTTTGCTCATATATATATATATATATATATATATATATATATATATATATATATATATATATATATATATATATATAATATTAGTATTAGACGTGTCTTGCCAGGTATGTCAATATGTGAAAAACTACACAACAGAAATAATAAAGAGCTTTTCTTGATTATTAAAATAATAGCTCAATATTGATTAAAGTTGAACAGGAATAGTCTAAATTACTGTATTGTTCCGGAAAGAGTACGATTGCTAAAGTAATTTTTATTCGTGTTTTAGTAAATTAAGTGATTAAATAAACTTTTTAAGGGAAATGGAAATTGGTAAAATCAAATCGCCCTGTGCACAAAATATTTCTTCTTTTTTTCAATCTCATTTCGCTAAATAATTGAAGCCCATTGGCACCGAAACCAATCAGCTAAAAGCGGGCAGTTTTATATAAAAATATTGGTCTTGGTTCAAATTGTATTGATCAGCTAAGTAATATAAAGGCCATTGTGATGAAGCAAATAAAATCAGTAATTTATTTGAAATTTTTATTTTATTTTTTGTGCCATTTAGTTTAGGTTGTGAGTGATTAGTGTAATGTTGTTTTTTATTTATTTGTTAAAATAAAAATTGAATTGTTATCATTAGAAAAAGTACTGATAGCATTTGTTATTAACTTATGAATACAGAAATGCTACATGAAGCCATTCACAATTTATTACAATTCCTTTTTTCCTTTAGGAAACATGTATGCATTTTTAATTTAAAAAAAAAAAATAAGATTATAAAACACATGAAAGTATATGAAAGTTGTAAAAATGAAAAAAAAAAATATGACTAGAGCCTTCTCTTGCAATTGCACTTTTTTTTCCTGTCATTAAATTCACTGGGACCAATTTATATACACGAATTAAGATATCCTGATTAACATGTATTTATGTTTTTACTGCATAATATTGCATATTTAGCCGTAATTAAAAAAAAAAATTTAAATTGCTTGGATATGTAAACATTTTGACAAAATTACGAAGAAAGTTTCATAAAGTAATGCTATTTAAAACACGCTAAAGAAGATAAAAATTTTCAGGAAATTCTCATACTATTTTCGTGTTTGTTTTTCTCTCTTTAAATTTGGAAAGCCATTCAATCCCCACTATTCCATTTACTTCCCTGTATGTTCCATCGCGCTACACTCAGTATACCGTAGGCAAAATAATTATTCAATCACATAGTTCATTAGGGAAAATATATGTTTTATAATTTTTTGGACATAAATTTACTGATGGATATGATAAAAAAACAAAAAAAAAAACATTCCTCCTTAATTTTTACTTGTGAAGGAAATCAGTAACAAGTATAACCTAATTAACTACAAATATAATTGGTCGTGTAAAAAAATTATTCATACATTAACAGTTGTCGTGATAATAACTAGGTAGTTTGTTATCAGCTCATGCTAAACCCTAAACAATCCCAAAATGGGCCAAATGATCAGAATTGAAAGAGGATTTCACCAAAATGGATCGTAAACCTAAAGATTTAAATTGTACATGCACATATGAATTGCTCATTTTTTTCGACAAGGATTGAGTTATCGATATATCGGAAGAATGTTGGGATTTTTTCATTCGATCATTCAATACATAATTAAAAACTTTAATGGCGGATCAGTGGCCACTAAAAAACACTCTCAGAAAACGTTTTGCCGCATTGCGTAATGGTAATTAATGTAAGAAAACAAAAGAAGCAGATATAATTTTTTTCCGATGAATGGCAGGATATTAATTTTTGTTGCACATTTTTGCACGTTTTGGCTTTTTTATTGCACGTTTTACAAGTTTTTTACTGAGCGAAATCCAGGCTCTAGTCATGACATTCGGAGGTTGACGAAATAATTATTTCACCTATTTCTCAACTTACCTGGAGGCAAAATGAAATTCCAAGAGGTTGTGAAATGATCATTAATGTACCAATCTCGCGAATTATCTTAACAAAATTTTACTCCAACAGTGGAATCAGATAATGGTTCAGCTTTGTTAATTTATTCTTCCTGATCGTGGGGCATTGTTTATTTATATATATGAGTATTATCTTGGGCACCCATACCTAAGGGCGTCAACATGAGAGGGTGTGAACCCCAATCAAATGGCCAAATAATAAAAAAAAATTAAAAAGACAAAAAGTAGGAAATTTTGAAGTTTGAGATTCTATTTCTAAGTGAAAAAATTGTGGTAAAACATTATATCCTAAAAGTTAAAACCAATACCAATATCTATCTGTTATGTTAGGAAATTGGGATTTTATCAGATGTTGTAATTTTCCTTGATGTACGCAACTGGAAGACAGCAGCATTTCTCTGAGAGGACTGGCTGTTGAAGTTACGGGATACTCTACATCAGTTGTAGTGCCAGGATCATGATGATCAAATGTTCTGTTTGAATAGAAAAGAAATTTATTGTTGGAAAATTCGGTCATAATTGTTTGGAAATGTCCCCTCGGTTATAGAGTATCAATAAAGACAAATATATAACATCAAGTTGACTTGAGAAATTAGTAACATCAACCGCCCAAAAATAGATAGTTCGTCTTGTTCAAGTTTCTTGGAACACATTTCAACGAGAGTGGTGTTATTGGATTTTGAGGTTCAAGAATGCATAGCAGGAGACGGATGAACGTTCAAGTCTCTTATAAATGCTTCCTCGGAGGATGGGTTAAATCCAGAGAACGCGAAATTTTCTAATTGAGTTAATAACTATCGAAATATGGTATCGTAATAAGGTAGAAGAGCATTTGTAAGGAATATAGAGAAAACAATAAAGAGATCCAGTTTAAGCCCACCTTAAAATGAGACCATTAGAAGAAGGAAGAGATGAGTAGTTATAGCCACTTTATGAGGATGTATAGGCTTCCTTAGTCTATAAGAGATATCCCTCGAAAATTCGCTGTTTATAGAAACCGAGAAAGTAATAGTAATAATGCTGATTAGTTCTGTTATAGGAATCATTTGATTTATTGCAGTGGTTCGAAAATTAAAATTTTAAAATAAATGTACAATATAAATTTTAAGAATAGTTTTTATTATTATTATATTATGTTAATTTATTTCTAGCTATTAATTATTTTAATAAACAAGGCTTACCCCATCTATTGGGGAAATTGTTCCAAAAACAGATTGTACGAGATTAAAATAATAATAATGAATATATTACTGTTCTGTATATCCCTTTCCTCAGTTGATTATCATACCGAAGGAAAGATAGGATTAGGTTGAAGAAGACATTTACGAATGATTACAGAAATATTAATATATATATATATATATATATATATATATATATATATATATATATATATATATATATATATATATATATATATATATATATATATATATATATATATATATATATATGGGTCACGAGACGCAACTAGTTGTACGATTCATGAAATCATTGGCTTCTATTTTTTACCAAATATTTCTTGCGACCACAACTTTCTAGCAAGGAAACCCTTCCAACGTTTCAAGTACCCTTTATACGGTTTCTTCGTAAGACGTTTCTAATTTCATTCCGAGTACACTTCTACGCTTCTAAACGTTCAAAAATATATAAATAACTGATTTGTGATTTTTTCTTATTACTGCGTGCCTTAATGTTTTAATGCTAATATGTTTTAACAAGAAGTCTGAAAAGGAGTTGTGTGAGGGATCGCTTAGCCTAGCCAAACGAGAAATAATACCACACACTTTCTGGTTGATAAATGCTCATCATAACATTCTCTAAAAGTATAAACGTATTTTGCGACAATAACGACGATCGTTCACTTGGGAAAAGAGTGTTACAATAGGAACATTTTTGTTTTTGCTTGGAAAGCTTCCAATGAGGTATATTTCTTTGAGAATAAAGGTCAAATTTTTAATTAAATTGTTTATCGTAATAAAAAAAAATTATTGTTTGTTAAAGTCATTATATGTTAACTAGTCAAACATAATGACTTCCTTCAAACTGTGATTAGAGAGTAACAGTGTGAAAAATATTTTAATAATTTAATAACTTATGCCAGTTAGGTGGTCAGATATAGTAACAATATTTGGTTTCTATATGAATTATTGAAAATATCATTATTTATGTTAAAAATATCACTTCGTCTGTACTTTAAAAGATTCAATAAAGCTTTTTGTGTTGATTTTTTTATATGATGACATATTGTTTAGAAAAAGTATTTTTTTTTTGTTACAAAAATCTGACTTTATTATACAAAAACACTAAAGGAGCTTGTTTTTTTAATGTAAAACGGCCAAAATTTGATTTATGATTCATGAATAAATGATCAAAAAATTCAGATTTATTTTTTTAAGTAAAAAAGATAAGTATTATTGACTAAGAAAATTTCCTACTTTTTTTATCAGTGAGTGGAGTGAGGTAGTGATAATCCTAAATAGGCCAACTTGAAATGTCTCTCCTGTAAAAAAAACAGGATATATCTAAACATAATGAAAACAGTAGCTATAATACGATTTGAAATTCAAATTCAAAATTTCTGATTTGTAAATTTTTAAGTATTTTGGCATTTATATGTTAAATTATTAATTATTGAGGTTTCTATAAAAATATTGAAATGAATATTGTATTTGGAAATTTGACGATTTATAAAATATACGTTAATCTTCTAACAGATATTTTTGAGTCTCTAAAATAAATTGAAGTACATCATTATTAAGTACTTTTCCGACACACATAAGCACGCACAAACACACAAACCTTCAATATTCAATAAATCTCTCTCCAACGGACAGCCACGGGTCCGGCAGATTTGTCCTTTGCTGAGGTGTGTCCGCGGAGAAGGAGTATACAAGTACTTTTATGATTATGTAAATGCATCTATCTGAACTAGGTTTAATTTTTAATGAAGTTCATTAATACGATTTTGTGTTTTATTTGTATACGCATAGTATTTTTAGAATTTAATATGCATATATATATATATAACTAAGTTTAAAAACTGACAACATCTTTTGTGTTTTGTTTCTTTTTCATGATTACCAATCGCTTTCTTTAATAAATTGTACCTTTTCGTATCCTATTTTCTCCCATAAAGGTCTTTTAATTTTTTTATAGCGTGGAAAGGACCTCCGTTTTAATAATTACAAAAATATAAGTTAAATATATGTGCATATTTAAATGTAATTATGCATTTACATCGAAACAAAACCATTAATTACGGTTTTCTTAGTTTTTAACATTTTTTTGTAAGTGTTCGTTCAGAGGGGTATATTTATCTTTCGGTGACGAAAATTCGATTGTCTGCGTCCGCTTGAGGGGTTCCCGTTGCAAAGGGGTCGACATTTCTGTACTGCCAGACCGGGGCTTTTAAACACTAAACATTGATAGCGTTGTCCGTCTGAGAGGGATGTCCGTTAGGAGAGGTTTGGCAGTATTATCAACAGCTAATGTGATAAAAGACGCTTGGTTGGGAGACCGCTACGACGTGTGCAAATTGTTAAGTGAATGAGAAATAATCCTTTTGTCGGCATTCACATCCTAGTAAGCTAGTTGTTCTCCGTCTCTTTCTCAGGAATTAAATGGTTCTTTTTTTCTTCTTTTTTTTTTTAAATCCTCTTTTTACCTCGACGCAACCCTACAAAAGGATACTGTATTATTCTATTTTCCGCATTTACCTTTATTCTTCCTTTCCAGTTATTATTCTGGCTTGATATAGTTAGAGCGTTTCTTTCCTTTGTCTCGGAACTCGTCTGTTCTAGCCTGAATAAGATTTGTTTTTATAAATTTATTTAAAGCTTAAAAATATATCTGGGTTCGTATCAAAACAAAAATAAAATTGTTATTACAATTAAATGAAAATGAGCTTTATTATATTTATATTTTAAGTAATTAATAGCATTTTACAAAAGAAGTTTTTGTATAAAGATTTCTTTTAAATTTCAATTTTAATTATTAATTACGAAAAAATAGGGAACTGTATGCTTTATATGGAGACTTACCGATAACAAGTTTCATCAGAGTACAAAGCATAAATTGGCTATGACAAGAATATAGACAGAGTGAGGAAAGGAAAGAAAAAAAAAACTGGAGGAACTAAGACCCAAAGGAAAACCCGAAGGAGTAAGACCTCGGGGAAGACCAAAAGCTAGATGGAGGTGATGGAACGATCAAGCTGGCGATCGGAACGATTGGCGTAGAGCGGTTAAGCGGACCAAGGACTGCTTCATGCATCTGTCGAGCCAATAATAAAATAATTATTAACCATGCTAATTATAACTTTTGTCTTTTATTGTTAACCATCCTCTTTTCCTATGTTAATAATACGGGCCAATGTTATTTAATCAAGGAATAGATGAAACCTAAATAATATCGACGGTGGAAAGGTAAAAGGCCGTAGCCCTTAGTTAGGTGAAAATCGGTTATAAGCGTCACATAAAGAGAAATATTATTTCCCTTTATGTGACGCTTATCTTTTACCATTCCAAGCAGGAGAACATATTTCAGATTATAGAAATAAACCGATCACCAAATTTAGGGTTACAAGCTTTTGCCTTTCCACCGTCGATATCTACGTACCACCCTGAACTTTATTTAATGGCCTATTTATACACAGGTTGTTTTTCTTACGCATTTAATAATAAATAAATTATGAGGTACTGAATTAAGCTGAGAATAATAAAGTGCAATATAATTAAGAAATGTAATTATTATCTAAATAAAAAATAAAAAAGGGAGAAATTAATAAAAAAAGTTAACTGAATTTAAAATTAAATGAATAAGTTAAAACTTTATAGCACTCTTATAAAACTTTATGGTAATCACATTGGCGTTCCCTTTAAAAAAAATATATATTTTGATAACGATTATTAATTTTACTATTATGAGAAGAGCAACAGAAATAAGTTTAAACGAATCACTTTGCAGATCGGCTGATTATTTGATTTGTGTAGTAAAATTCAGTCCACGATCGCATTAAATTTTATGAAGTGCCTACTTTCTGATCTGGTCATTCATTGAAGGATGCCTTTGGTCTTTCACTTGTTTAATTTGGTTATTATTACCTGAAATAATATAAAAAATGAATAATAAAAGGCGGCCAAATTAATCAGCAGACAGCACAGAAGCATTAAGTATTATATATAAACAAAACTATGTAATATTAAATATATTTGTAGTTCATTTTGACCGCCCTCCTGGCTGTCATCTCCAAAGTTATGGCGGCCGAGAAACAAATAAATAAGTGCATATATAACTAAATAAATTAAAGTCGATAAAACCCAAATACTTCCTATAATGAAGTACCGTATAACGTGTTTTCGTGTAATGCAATGCGACTAGGGAGGACTAGTTATGAGTCTGCGTATAACGATATATATATATATATATATATATATATATATATATATATATATATATAAACAAATAAAAATGTTTGTATATTTCAAGTTTGAATTTTCAGGAATGACCTCGATTAAAAATAATAAAAACCAAATAAAACGACGATTAATAGAGTAAACTTAATCATGTTTATTTTTTATTTTTATATTTTATCGTTATAAAACGATAATATAACGTAACTAGAACTATTATAATCATTATAATGCATAAGATGAATTTAACGATTTAAATTTACTTTTTTCCTCAGATAGACATTATAAGATACATGAGGCCCACACATCAAGAACAAAAGAAAAACGCTAAACCTAAAATTGAGACAATTATACCCTCTTCTTTTAAGACGTTCAAAATTAAAATTTGGACAGAAATTAAACAGTTCCATTTACTTACTTAAACCCATTTGAACCTAAGCTTCTCAGATATACGGTGAAGCCAAAAAGATCCGTAGATATAAACTTCAAATTTTCCAGTCAATTACTTTTAGGACTATAACAACAGCTCCGTGGTACGTTAGCAGTATTACTTTATATACAGACCTTCGTATGGCAAAAGTTAACGAATACATACGGACCCACTGCAAACTATTTCACAACTTACATAATTGCCCCAACACACTCATAAATGATATGGCCACAGCCCGGATATTAATTATAATAAAGGAGCTGAATGGGGGATCTCCTTGCCTAATTTTAAACTGTGAATCAATAAAGAAAGAGGTGCCGCTGGGTATTAATTTCTGTAAAGCCTTTCATTCATCTATTCCCAATTTTGTATCCACTAATTTTAGTTGTTTCCTATGTATTAACAGATGTGAATGAAGAAATGATAGAATTTCCTAATGAGCAAACATTTTCCGCGTTTTATGAACATTAATACTTTTCAATAAAAATGTGGATTTGTCTGCTGTATAATCTCGTTTCTTCGTTCTCTAATTTGCCTTTGCGGTCGATGAACTCCTGCAAATGCCATCTTTCGTTAAAGTTTTAAACGTTGGCAATATATTTTTAACTTCTCAAGAAGTTCCATAAACTTACCCATCACCTCCAGACAGGAAATCGGTCCAGAAATAGGTTGTTCCATAAGGACGGACTTAGTTCCGATAAGCGCAGTTAGGCGGCGCTGGTTGAACTCGGTTCCCTCAGTCTCCCGCCAAAGCCCGTGTAGTGCGGACGTTGCTGTGTTTCCGTCCGGCTGATTGTCGTGTCTCCGTATAGTTCCGATCTCCTGTCATGTGTCATGGCCGATACTAATACTGTCATTGAAGGGGCCGTCAAGTTCAGAGACGGCAAGAAGGTGAGTCCCTCGTCTATTACCTACGATAACGCTTCGAACACTGGCCAGCAATTGTGAGGAATAAAGTTCCTGTAATAATGAATAAATCTATGATAAATAATAAGAAAATTCATTGTAATTAAAAAAAAAAATGTGGTTATTGGTTTATAAAATAAACCGTATAATGTTGTAGAATGAATATGTATAATACTATATTTTTATCATGAATAAATATAAAATATACTGGTAACGCAATAATAATTTACTTAAACAAAATACGATACCAATAAAAACGAAGAATTGCCAGTTATTACGAAGTATTCAATTTTCATGACGCCTCTCAAAAATATTGGTAGTGCCAGCTTTCAATAACTTAAATTTAGAAAAATAATACCTAATATGATATTTAACACGATGCATTAGATTTTACATTTTGTTCGGGTCCGAATTAATTTTTTCTTAGAGGGATATTTTCATTGATACAGAAAAAACAAGAAATTATTTTTGGCAGTTCAGGTAACTGAATTCAAGCAAGAAAATTGGAGTATTAAAGGTGACCTCCTAATAATAGAAGTAATGAGGTTTTGACTCGCATGAAATTGTTCGAGTTGTAGATGTGAAGTCGTGTTCGTTCCTTGGACCTCAAAATGTAAAATTTTTCCTTAGGTTTAATTTTATACAATTTAAAAAAAAATCCAGGTGGTCGAGAATTGACTGATTATCAATAGGAGATATAAAAAATAAATAAATTATGATTGTCCCCTGAAGGATTTGCGTAAAAATATATACCTAAAAGCATTACTTTAATCCATGTTAGTAATCAACAACCGTATTATTGTTATTGATTACTAAAATGATCGTCTAACTGTTTATAAACTATAATTTCTTCAAACGATCTGTTGTCGGTTTGAATTCTTGTACAGATATTAATTAAATACTCTTTCTCTTTTTGGTTTTAATATTATTATTAATAGTAATTAATTTTAATAGATTTTCTATGTCGTTTCATGATATTTTTTATATCTTTTAGGGGATGTAAAAGACAAATGACGGGCTCTTTGTAGAAACAATGATATTTCATTCAGAACAAAAAGATTTGAGAAAACACTGCGCTCTATGGAGATTTGGAGTTCTACAAATATTGGTTCATAAAAAAAAATAATAATAATAATTAAAATCGTCATTTTCACAACCTATATATATATATATATATATATATATATATATATATATATATATATATATATATATATAAATTTATTTTGTCTAAACATTAAAATCGTGATATTCCTTGGTTTTTGTACATGCATCTCAAAAAAGACGTTTTCAATTAAGTTTTTTTCTTTAAAATTTAAAAAAAATATATATAAAAATTATTTAAAATATCAACACTTAAATTTTAAAAGGAATTTTAAGTATAATCAAGTTTATAAAGATATTTTATGAATATGTAGGAGAAAATTAATTATGTAATTAATTTCATATTTCTTTAAAAGGATAATTCTTCCTTTTAATGCCTCCCCTTGGTGTTTGTCATACATATTATATGTTATTGTATATTGTATATTATTAAATTATATAATATATTATAAATTGTTTATACATTTATTCTAATGAAACAGCAACATACAAAAATTGTAATTGATAGTTAAATAAAAACTGGTAGAACTATTATTTACAGTTCTGATCAATTTAATTCCTTGGGATTTTTTATACATTAAGTAAATTATTAATTGGTAAATTATTATTGAAGCTATTTCTTTATAAGTGCAATCATTTCCTTCATTTTTTTTTCCCCAAAAACTAACATGAACTTAATTTAACTAATTCTAATTTACTTTTCTATAATTGTACATCTTAAAGTAAATAATTGTAAATATCCATTAAGTGATAGTTTAAGCTTAGCTTTAGCAAATTAATTATATTCATGTTCATGATCAAAGCATTGTTATTATTATTCGGATAATGGTATCTATCTTTCGTATGCTGTGTAAAATATACTGTTATTGTTACTTATTTTAAAGACATTTTTTTTTTTAATTTACTAAATTATTATTTTAAACATTAAAGAAACGACCTTTTTAAGAGATAGAATTGTTGTCATTATTATGTTTTTATAATCAGATAACCGTTTCATGTTACTTTTTGTTAACCACCTTAACAATGATTTTTTTATTGAATATTGAAAGCAAGAAAAAAAAAATTAATTGATTGTGGAAAAAAATGTATACAGATGATTGATTTAGTGATATCATCTGCGATTATTAATTAGAGACCATTAGAACAATGAAAGTACTCGAAATGAGCCGGACAATGAAGCAAGGTCGTCTTCGTAACTCATTCACTGAATGAATCTCTTTTTCATAAATCTTATCTCTTGTAATTGATACATTTATTATCTCAAAGCTTAGGTCAGTTTTGTACTTTTTTTATTTATTTTAATTTTGGTTATTTTTCTTAATTTATTTTAAAAAATAAATAAATAAATCTTAAAAGCTTTTGTGATCATTACTGTTCAAAGTCTTGTCAGAAACTTATGAAATAAATATATGATATAATAAGCCACAATGTGGAATCGCGTAACTATCACATCCTAACCTTTCAGCTGGGCCAGAAAAAGTGTTAAAATAAAATTTTATTCATATTGAGATATGTTTTATTTTTTTATAGTAAGTACCATTATGTAATATACCGTAAAATAGAAAAAAATAACAATTAATTGTTGTTCATAAAATTTAAGCAAAATTTAAATAATCTTCAATCAAAACGTTTTTTACTTACGTGGTTTGAAATTTAGAACAATGATATGCATATATCAACGTAGAATTACGTTCCTCCATCTGAGATTCTAAGACAGAAATATTTTCAGACGCTTTTGATATTATTTTTAAACATCCCTAGTTCCGTTTCTATAAATGGTAAAACTGTCTGCAATTGTTATAAATTGTATTAAGAATTGGTATCATTTAACAGGGAAAATCTGCTATTGCAGAATGAGTTTTTGGATTTGGACTTAAGGCGGAAATACTGTAAGGGCGTAAAGTTGACCAATTTTGAGCGTCTGATGACGTCACCGGTTTACAGTCCACCTAGGTGTGATAATAGAGATTATTCATCATCGACACATGCGTGTCGTGTGTTTGTTGGTCGCGGTCAAATAATAAGAACGTGTAATTCTATAGCTTTAGAATCCCGCGTGTGTGTGCGTGCGTGTGTGTTTCTCAGGCAGAGTTCTGTCTTATTTTTTTTTTTTTTTACCATCTCTTGATATTTTACTCACCTAACCCTCTCGTTTATGTTTTATCATTCTCTTTATCATAATAATAAAACATTTATGTATTGTATGCGTCACAGTCTTGGTGCCTAATCCTCTTGTCTTCGAGAGAAATATTCGGCGTAGTGAACTTTATAATGAGGTTTATTATGCCAGAGTCATTAAACTAGGATGACTGAATTGGGCAAGTCAATTGGTGAGAATAAGAGACGTAGAGATTCACTAATAAATATAAATGTGCTAAGTTGCAATTGGTGAGTCGGATTCCGAAATGAGTTGGACGGATGTGGTTGCAGGCGATACAAAATGTTTTTTCAGGATTTCGCATTGCATTTGAGAGCGGCTTCGAAAACAAGCGAAGAATATTGGCAGCTCAAAAAGGTCGGATTTTATCGTAGAAAAATAATAATTATGAATGATTATCAGCGAAATTTCTACATTATATCAAAAACTAGCCAATTTGGGTTTAATAGCCGGATCGCAGACCGTTTTATGTATTACATATAGTGCTTATTCGGCTAGAAAGAAAATTATATTAATTTTCTATAAAACGAAAATTATTTTATTTTATATTTAAGAATAGAAATAAAAGCTCAGGATATAAAGAGGTGGCATTTTAAAAATTCAAATTTGAAACCAATCTAGTTTGTAAAGGTTGTAAAATTTCTAAGATTTTTTTTATTTATTCCTAACTTCTTTGGGTGTTAAGCCGCTCGAATCGTAAATGCATCTTTTTATTTGCGCTTATTATATATTTCTTTTTTTTTTATTATTAGTATCATTATTATTTTTTTGTGAAAATTATTTTTCTCCTGGTGTTATTTAATAATGAAGGCACGTCCTGGAATTCCGTTATGACCTGGGTATCTTTTCCTTCGTAATGAACGTGTTGACTATAAAAACAATCCCAGATAGCCTAGGTTTACGACCCATTGAGAGATAAATCATACTAAACTATTTCACTGCAGCATCTATTTAACGATCATATCAATTGTTTGTTTTTTTGTTAAATTTGTAGTAGAGATATATCGATAAAAAAAAAAAAAAAAAATTGTATATACTATTTTATACTCAGGCAATCTGGTGGATATGGAATGATCTTTTTCTTCAGTTTAGAGATTATTTAATATTCTTTAAATATTTTTAACTGGAATTAAAACTCGTGCAAGTTTCTATCCTTAACTCCTGAATATCATTTTTAATTACGACGAAAACTATTTTTTACATTATATCTGTTATAAATATGATATTTTCTTAATTATACTCTAAAATACCTATAGGTTTAAAAATTTAATGTATAATTGAGATTGTAATTATAATCCATCGATCATTTGAAATTTATGCAAATTTTTTTTTTAATTTTCAATAAATCTCTCTGCAACATTCTTAGCAATATTTGAATAGAATTAGTATTAAAGATAATTGAAATGTTAATAAAATATTATAAATATAAGTAATTCACCATTCTTGTATGTAAAGATAACTTTAGATAAATTATTATAACCAAAGCAAGTAAACAGTGTCTCTTGGTAAGACATTTATCCTAGCGGGTTCAAATTACCTGCTGAAAATAACCTGAAATAATAATATGTTAAAAAAAAAAAAATAATAATATTACAATAACGATAATTAAAAAAAAAATCCATTGTAACAAAATCATTAGTAAAGCTTTTTAATATTTGGAAGGAAATAAATATCTTAGTTTGAACTTATTGAATGTGAATGCATTACGAAATATAATTTAGTCGCTCTAGCTTTGACACGGAATAAAGTAATGAAAGGGCTTCATTTTTATGGCGAACTACTCAACAAATCAAAAAAATATGTGTAAATAAGCATTCAATTTTTTTTTAAATTTGTATCGTTTTTGTTAAATAATTTAATAATTTGTTGTTATTATTTGTTTATTTTTTTATCAGGCTTCCTAGAGACCATTTGAAAATTTCATTTCTAATTTAATAAAATTTCTGGTTTAATCTAAGAATTCATAATTTAATCTAATAATTTATAATCATAAATGTATTTGTTTCCAATATGACTTCATATTTTGTTAAATATCCTATTCCTTTTCTTAGACCACTTTGAACCGGTAGTCTTTTTTTCTGGCCTTGGATTCCTATATTCATCACCTTATTCGTAGAAATCTTTGTTTCCTTAGTTTATATTCTTCTCTCTTTATTCTTTATAATTAATGTATCTTACATTTATTACAAAAAGAATTGTACCATTACAAATCATGAAGGGTCTTGGGTTCAGTACTTGACATCGTATACTTTCTTGACGAAAGGTTATAAAAAATGGTGCTTTGACCAGCTATTCATCAATTGAAGGTTCAGGTATCCACTGTAAGGCTTAGTTTGTCCTAGCATGGTCTTCCTATACCGGAGTCCACCTACTGTTGATAAAGCAGAACAAAGTAACATTTCTTGCCTCCTGACCTTGGCTAATCCTCTTTATTTTGTGGGTTTTTTTTTAGATTTTATGATGTCTGATTTTTCTGGCCAACTTTTTTTTTATCATTACTTTTTTGGTATCATATATTTTTTTAGGAATATGTATAATTATCATTGTTTATATTATTGATGTAACAAGAACTAAAATATAACAATCGCTCTAGAAATGCGAATAGTAAATTCCATCTTCATATTCCATCAGGTTTGATCCAGTAAACCCCCTTATCCTCGTGCCTGTCCTCACCACAACGGATAGATAAGACTGCTTAAAGGAGGACGTAACATCATCTTCTCCCCTCTCCTCTGAAATTTCTCGCTTTTTCTCTTTTTCTCCCCGCGATTTTTCATTAGCCCAGTTGTGTTTTCCCTGGGCCAGTGTCAGTTCCCTCCGGAACAGTCCGCGGGTGATTAACGATCTGCCGGGTTCTGATTGGTTCTCTTTGGCATTGATATAAATGGAAGGGAAAAAAGGCTTTTAAGTGAGAGGAAGAGAGAGTGCATTTGTTTTCAATGTACATATTTCTGTCAGTTTTGTTTTTCTCTTTGCTTTTATAACAATTCCATGAATTCGAGGGGGTTTTCAGTTTTGAAATATTATGCTGCCATTAGCAGTAAAGCAAAATTAAAAACAATAAAATGTTATATTTATAAAGAAGCGGTCGATATTATTTTTATACTTATACCCGAAGCTTTTATACTTATACCGATGTTGGTGTGATTCCGTTCTGTATTTTAAGGGTTGACATCTGAGGTGGATCCACAGAATAAATCCTGAACACCCACTCCCTCCAGAATAGGTTGCTAACCAGCTGATAACTCTCCTTCTCGCCTTAGTTTGAATACATAAGAGAAAATTGGAAATTATTTCATCTTATCTTTTTGGCAATGCACTTTTTTTCGGTTGCTTGAAATCGATCGGGGACAAGTTATTTACACGAATTAAGGCATCCGAATTAACACATGTAATCTTTATTTTGCACAAAATTGCACATTTTAAAAAATGTTGACTAAATTGCAGGTTTTATTTTTTACAGCATTAAATTGCGCATTTAACCGTAATAAAATAATAAATATTTGTAAATTGCTTGAAAATATAAACATTGAACCAAAATTTCATAGGACAGATTCCTCGAAGTAATACGTTACTGTTTATAACACATTAAATATAATTAAATTTTCTGGAACTGAAACTGAAAATTTAAGTTTGTTTTACTCTTTTTAGACTCATGGAAATCCAGTTAATCCTTACCAATCCAACATGCTTCCTTTTTTTCTTACAGTGCTACACTCAGTCTATAGTTGGCAAAATAATTATGCATAAAAACAGTTTTTCGGACAAAAATATGTTCAATAATTTAATTAGTGGATATGATAACAAACAACATCCCGCAAAATCAATTTTTGCGAGTGAAGGGAGTTAAAAATTCGTAAAACCTAATTAAAACCAAATATCGGAAATTGGTCGAGGATAAAAATCGTTCACGCTGTAACAGTTTGGATATTAACTAATTAGTTAGTTATCTTATCATGGTTTTCATCTAATTAATTATATTTTATTCAAATAAAAACCCAAAATAGGAAAAATGATCAGAATGGAAAGGCAATCCACCGGAATGGAGCGTAAATCCAAAGAGTTAAGTTCTACCGCCTAAGATGAATGGTTCAACTTTTTCGAAAAGGATTGAGTTATCTATATATCAGCAGAAATTTGGGATAGTCTCACTTGACCGTGCCATACGTTATTAAAAAAATTATCAGTTGGCAATAAAAAACACTTAGGGCAGAAAATGCGTTGCCATAGTGCGTGAATCACGTATGACCGTGCAAAAAGTAGCAAAAAATATCCTAATAAGAGCTGGTAAGGTTTTCGCACTTTACATAAAAAGCTCCAACCTACCTAATTTATTAAGAAAAAAATAGTATAATGAAAATATACAATATAATATAATGAAAAATAATGAAAGAAAACAAAATATGTAATTTTTTTTAAGCATAAACGACGTAAATGGCAGTTTTTTTACTGCACGTAAAAAAAATCCGGGCTCTATTCATAATAATAGTAAAATTTCCGCATGCATCTGATCTTAAAATCTCCTTTTTCTCATACTCAAAGCAGAATTTAAATAGATAGAAAGCTGTTTTTGTTTATTTTTAAGCTCAGTAAATTTTATAAGATATTCGTGTTGATTTAAATTTTTCTCACTGTGAATCTTAAAATTTATCGACCTAAATAAAGAATAAATCACTGTCTACCCTAGATTTCCAAAAAATAATTTTCTTATCATCTTAATTGAGTTATATACTTAATCCGGCGTCAATATTTTATAACTAAGCTGAGCTTCAATAAAACAATAATTGAATTAATTTAAAAAGATAATTATTTACATGTTAAACTTTAAGAAATGAAATGAAGTAGCTTTTAAGTAATGTGAACAATCCATGTACATAACTCTTCTGTTTAGATTAGATTGTGTTTAAAATAAAAATTCGTCGTCCATTCATTTTTAATTCGTTTTCGGAATGTTTTAAATTATCGGGTATATATTATATAAGTACATACTTTTTATACATCAAAATAAGCAAGCAAGAAAAATTATTATTTAAATATTTATTTGAATGATATTATAAAACGTTTCAGTTTTATCCGTTTCTCCTAATAATATTTATTCACATCCTACGTGTATCGTCCCTTAAGCTATGATACCCCATAAGTCCGAAGAAATCAATAATGTGATCTTTATTCCGTTAAAAAAAAAAAAAAAAAAATCATTCTATCGACATCTCGTATTTAAGATACAAATTTACATACTATACTGCGACGATTAAAACGAGAAAATAAATAAATTAGCATACAGAAAATACATTTTTAAAACACTTATTTTTCCTCTTGTAATATTGACTTTTAAGAGGTATCACACCTGAGTAACGAGTTTCATTTTGTTAAAATAAAAATCTATCATTAAATAAAAATCTGTAATTAAAGCAGTTGGTCGTAAAACATGGACCCTTAAGTTGTTGGCAATACTGGATTCCTTAAGGCTGATTTCATAGTTTGTTGAAAGAATCCGTAGAAAATCTGTTACTTCTTAAGGAACAATGTTAGTATTAAGTTGTAGTAAATGAATGCTGGTTGAAGGTAAAACATGGTAGATAACATTCATTAAAAGTTTTATGTGAGTAATTTGAGCGATATATTAAATTAAGAGCATACCAAGACGGTATTTGTTTAATTCAGCCATAGTAACCCTAGGGTAGGGTCGTGTATTTGTAAAATTTACAGGTTCCATGCTACAATAGCCCTACTACCTGTACAGTAATATTATAGTTACATTTAATAACGTTATTCATTATTGAAAAAGTATAAAAGAAAAATAAACATTTCAATACACTAAAGAATAAAATATGAAGAAAAACAAAAGACAAAAAACATAAATATTGAATAATATAAAATATAAAATATTAATTAAAAATATATAACGAAAATATTGGATCTTAAACTAAACTTGAAAATATTGAAAATTAAATAATATAATTTAGTAATATAAAAAACACGATAATTTTACAATTAAACTAAATATAGCAAACAAATAAGGTGCAAAATACAAAAATATACATTTAAAGATATATACATACATATATAAATATAATATATTTATTTATATAATATATATATATATATATATATATATATATATATATATTTATATATACATCATATACAAAACAGTTGTATATAAAATACAATTAAATAATTGAGACAATTAGAAAAACAATAAATCAGTAGATAATTAAATAAAATGTAAAAAGAATAACTAAAGATAACAAAAAAAAAACATAAACAAAAGATGGCAGGAGCCAAGGTTTGAGTCTTGTGTACATAATACCGAATATTTTGAATTAAATTTAATATTTAAATTTTTGTCAGTAAAATATTTTCATTACTTATTGTCATTATTTATATCTAGAGTGATAATTTTATGTGATGTTAATAGCTGAAGAGAACAATGGAAAGGAACGACACTGGAGATAGCATCATTAATCGATGGAAAACTGCCTACAAAAACTTGATTAAAATAATATATTCACAATTCCACTTCCTCGAAACGTCGAACACACTTCATCGAGTTTACAAAGAGAATAAATTTACGAGAATAAAAAAAAAAAGTTATCTGTTTGTGGTAATGTAGAGAGGGAGGTTCTTCCTTCCGTTTCCTCGGTTTCCGTTGTCCGGGGAGCGCTCCCCCTACCGGTAATCCTCCAAATTAAATTGACCTATCGCCTCTGTTCCCCCACACACACTCCGCCTTCTCCGCCTGGCAACATCTGGAATGGCCCTTATTGGTCGGAATAGAAATACTGGAGGATATAAAAGTTATTTGGAAGCTATAGACTGTTGAGGTTCGGGGTATGGCTCGAGATAAGGACGAAGTTATACGAGTATACTAGTGACAATTTTGGTTATGGCGCTGTACCACACTGGACACATTTATCCGACATCGCAAAATGTAAAAAATTTAATCAGCATCTCTTGAAAAGGAATTTGTCCTACTTCAGTGGTGCTCGCCATTTATATCTAGATACTTAAACATTATGTGCAATCGTATCTTCAAAGTAGGGAACACTCCTGTAGAGTATAATATTTTTCTTAAAGGAGTACGCCTACTTTGATTATTTGTATGTAAAATCAAAATCTTGATTTTGGGTGTCCAGACCTTTCCAGATTTTTTAATGCTAAGTACTCATTAATTTGAAAATAATTGCGGTTCCTTAAAAATATTTAAGACAAACATGATCATGAATTAACTAGAAAATACCGACCTTTCTGCCTTAGTTGTGTTGCAATAAGGAAGTTGAACTCCAAATAAACAAAATATAAAACATTCAGAGGAGCGTATAAACTTAGAAGTTTTTAACTATTATTGTTAAAAAATAAAGAAATTAAGAAATTAACTCTTATACAATCAGTATTGGGCAAAAAGTAATTTCAATAACAATTACCGCAGTACCGGAATTAATGATATAAAATTACGATTTTATTGCATACTTTTACATATTATTGCATACAATGATTTGTAATTGTAATTTTATTTCTGCTATTCCAAACTATAGTAAATGGTAAGTAATTGTAATTGAAAATATGTTTTGCCCAACACCGTATACAATATTATACATAATTATAAAAATGTATTGATATGCAGATCAACTATTACATTTGATAATTGAATAAAATAAATCACAATTTATTAAATTGTAGGTAGCCTAGCTATTATTTATCTAAATTGATTCGTATTTAAATGTATAATATTAACAAAATGGTTCAACCATGTGGAAGGATTTTATAAATGAAATTTCTTCCTTTCAGAAAAGGATTTTTTGGTTCAGTTCACATAAAACCTTTTGAAAAAGTTAATAGCTCAATTTCCTTTCACATTTGACTAACGAAATCTCGACATTTTTTCAATCATTTATTTACATTTTTTTTTCTCTTATTCGTTTTGTATTTCATGCCAGTTTAGTATTTTATTTTATCATAACCGACCTACGACGAAAATTTGTGCGCCTGCATTAAAGCTTTCTGTAATCATAAACGTCTGGCCATTTTTAAATCTCAGATATTTTGTTAATTTTTGCTATTTAATTTCTTTTGAAATTCGTTAGGTTGTATAAATATCGTCTTCCAATAAGGATTACATAATTCGCGATGGATTCGAGAATTCAAGACACTGAACAAAATAGCTATTACGATGAAACTGTAACGTTATTTTTTGACTGAAGTAATCTCTCCATTTCACGGCATTTTGATTTATAGTACAAAAATGATACCAGATTTGTTCATTAATTAATGATAAATATACAATAATGATTTATACAACCTAAAGAAAGATTTTGCAATACGATTCGATGTTTTTGTATTCGTTGGATTTTACCAATAAAGATCTTTTAGGATTTTTTTATAATATACTTTTAAAATATTGACTCTTTGATAATACCAAACTATTTGTTTGAATTTTGATTGATTGATTGATGTTTAGTCCGAAAAACCTTTCTTTAAAATAAACTAGATCCAGTTTCTAGGAACTAGATTGTTCTTCTATGAGTGCTTTCTGCTGACTAGAGAATCTTCCTCTTCTGATTAGCTACTTTGCATAACCAGACAGTTTCTCAGCTTTGAACAAACTATCAGCAAAGTCTTTTCGCTTTCCTCTACAGAACATTTTTTTCTTTTTAACCGAAACGGTGTATTGAAATCTTATCTGAACGACAAAATGTTGCATAACAGAGCTCCCATACTGGCTTCCATTATGTAAACATTCTACGAATATTATATTTAGACTTCTACTTTAGTTTGTATACATGTATACGTATATATCATTTGTATTTTCTATCTTTTAATTCCTTCGGAAGTTGTTATGAATCTATTAAATGATGGGCTATATGGTATATGACTTCCAATGCAATCTTCTCCTTTATTTAATTAAGTTTACATTTCGGGGAAATATTTCCTCATCTTCAGAACAATTTTTCTTAGCTTCTACTTCTCTCCCATGGTCAATACAAAAAATTTTCAACATCTTCTATCTAAATTTCGCTGGGAGTCTAAGAATGACCTATGATAGTTAACTTTTAACATGAAGGAATAAAATAAATATACTATTTTAACATTTTACTGCGCTCGCTGTTCCGGAACTTCGTAATCACTGTGACGCAGCGGTTATCTGTAGTTCGAGAACAATAGACCTTTCCACTGTTTCTGGAATGCTCTGAGATATTCTATGATACATTTTCTATAAGAAATGGAGTTTTGGAAAAACCCATTAGCTCAGTAAGCTTTTATGTTTAAATGCTCCTGAATAACATTTTCATTTTTTTTCTTTAGAAGACAGAATTTGATTGGCATATTTTTATTTTTGTCATGGGTGATCATTATTGTTTGTAATATTTTTGGTTTTTAATTAAGGCTGGTAAAATAAGTATCCTGATAGTAACAAAACCGTAAACATAATAAACCACGACCAATATTTTGATCACTATATCATCATCATGGCACTACAACTCATGCAGAGTCCTGGCCCTGGCCTTCCGTAACAACCGCCAGTCGTCTCTGATAAGTGCTGCTGTCTTCCGGTTGTGTTCCAAGGAATAAACCGTGCGTCGGAATAACCCCGTCCACTCTATCAGTCCATCTAAGCCTAGGTTCTCCAACTCGTCTTTTTGCGTATATCCGCTCATCTAATAGCTTTCTTAGTGTATGTTCTTTGGGCATCCAACGAATGTTTCCAGCCCATCTTAATCTACCGATCTCCATATAGCTGCTGCAGCTCATTGTTCACATTCGCCACTCCTGGTTAATACTGGGTATTGGGCCTTTCTTCTTAACACTCGACTTTCGATTCGAAGGAGAGCTGCTTCTTGGGTTCTTGAAATTGTCCAGCTCTCTGATCCATATGTTAGCACTGTTCTGATTAGGGTTTTGTACAAGCGCAGCGTAGTTGTGCGTGAGATCAATCTACTTCTAAGGTGTTTTTGAAGACCAAAATAGGCTCTATTTGCCGCCATAGTACGCCTATGGATTTCTGCATTCATGTCATTATTTATATTTATCTGAGAGCCAAGGAATATAAATGCTGAGACATTTTCGAATTTAAAGCTTCCAACTTGCATATTCTGAATATTCCATATGTTTCTGAAATATTAATACACAGATATAATATAAACAGTTTAAACGCTGCTTAACTTTTTAAACACACGGAATATTATAACAGAAACTAAGTAAATGTGATTTGGCATGTTACTCTTATTGTAGTTGCTTAGTGGTAGTTAGTTAATTATTAAACATGTTTTTTTTTTTTTAGAAATGGTCTTTCTATTATTATTATTCATATTTTATTGTACTCACCTGAGAAATTTTCAGAACTTTCCGAAAGGAATTCTCATTCACCAAATGCACTTATCTAAATTTTAAGAAGTACCATCGGAAGTGGTAGGATCACATCCCACACGGGATAATAATTTAATATTTAACCCGATGGGATGGATTAATGTGGGATATAAAGATAGGGTTAAGGATAGGGTTGGTATGGTGTTGTGCTGGTCTGGCAGGGCATTGCTATTCCAGGCGCAGAGCTTCCCAAATCATTACCCCACCCACCACTCAGCCTTTTATCTTCCCTCCCTCGAATTAAATAAAATACATGAAAGTCTTTTACGATCCTAACAGGATTCTATAAAAAGTATCTACAAAAATAATCTTCCGGTATATATTTTTTCTTTTTATAAATTGAAAACGCTTTTATAAATATATTGTCAGGATTAAATAGGAACAGTTTAAACTGGTGGTTTTCATACATTTATTCCATTTAACACAACAATGGTAAAAAGGTAAAAAAAATATAATAAAAGGTATACTAATTAAATAAATCTGCAAATTGAAAATTGATCAAATGCACTGTGAATACCTACTCAGCTTTTGTAAAAAAGAAAAAGTGTCAAAAGCCTGACCCAATTTATCTAAATAAATAATTTATATGTTAGTGAGATGGAAAAATGAATATGGTAAATGTTGAAATGATCGGGAAACTACGAGCAGTTTCTTACCGTTTTAGTTCTGATTAAGGGTTTCAAGTTAGTCCTTTGTTTAGATAAAGTCCTTCGTAAAGGATCTGTTAAGCGGGTGGAAGTGGAATACTACAGGATACTGTTGGTTTAAGACGATGGATAAAGGTGATATCAAAGGATTTGTTGGAATTAATTTTATTCCAGTTTGACAATATTCTTCAAAGTTTGTCATATGTGAAATAAGAATTTCGGATGTTATAAATGGATATTTATATTCTTACAAAATATGGATTATTATATCAGTATATTTTTGAGCCGAAATGATGGATACTAAGCAAATTTATAAGAGGCCAATTAATTTAATGAATGGACGGACTTTTTTTTAACCCTCTTTCACCAAGTTTCATTCACAAGATGGGGTCGTATCGGAACACTTCACAGAAAACTCTCATTAATTTTACTTCAAAACATAAATGTTTACTCAATTTAATTTTTGGGTCTCTGCTTGAGACCAGAGTTGGGTATTATTTGAATAAATTTTTATTCAGATAATGGGTAATTTGTATTCGTTATTCGAATAATAGTTTCATCTGTGAACACATCGTACATTATTCGAATAAACTTGAAGTTATTCGTTATTCTTTTTCTGAACGTTATTCGTTATCCGTTTTGAAAAATGTTGTTTTATTCGATATTTCAATTGTGCGCATCTAGAAACGTAAAACATCACGTTTTGCGGGGAGGAAGGGTTAATATATTTTTTTTTCTTCGTCGATTACAAAGGTTCATTATTGAAAATAAAACCAGAGCGAACGGAGTTATTTTAAACGAGTGTTAAGTATCGATTTATTCAAACTATTCCGATTTCTTCGTTATTGAAGTTAATCATTATGTTTTCGGGGTCGAAGTTTTTTAAAATGCAATTTATTTTAAGATTCCGCGCTCACATTCGATTTATTTAAACTTTATAGAATTCCTTGTTATTGAGGTCCACTGTTATGTTTCCGGGGTCGCAGTTTTTTTAAAATACAATCAATTTTAAGATTCCAGGATCACATATCGATTTATTTTAACTTTTCTGATTTCTTCGGTATTGACTTCCACCTTTATATATTGAATTATGCGTTACTTTACGAATAACGGCTGATTTGGTTATCTTTATTGGACAAATCGAACAACGGATGATTTCATGCATTATCTATTATGTATAAATAAATTTTGCCCAACTCTTTCTGAGACAACCTTACTGGAATTTTCTACTTTTATCGCAATGGAATTTAACACAGCTTGGTTTAAAAGTAGGTATATACAACCTACTTCTTTGAAATATGTAGCTGCTTTGCTAAAACTACCGAATAAACACCTTCTAAAATTAAATTCCGATTTGGTGATTGTATTTTTTTAAGTTAATTTTTTAGTAAATGTGTGGTAATCAAAAATTACGTGTAGTCTCAAGTAACCTGAGTTAGTAAAACTCTTGAAAGCTCAAAGAAACAAGTAAGTAAATAAGTAATTCTTTATTTTGTATTCAATGTACAGGATCGATTTTAGTTTTTTATATTTACTTTGTCTTAAATGGATCCCAAGTCATCTACATCAAAAGACGTAAAAAGTAATAATCCATTTTGTTCTTTCAACCTACGGTCCTATTTATCATAAATTTATTTATTAAATTTATATTTAATTAATTTATACATAATGTATCTCTTACACTGTTTTTATTTTTATCCCTGAAGTTCGAAAATGCAAAGGGATGAGTTATGTATTATGATTCCACATAAACAACAAGTTTATTTTATTTTATTTTTTTAAAACTAAAATAAAAAATATGGTAATTTAAGAAAAAACACAAATTTATGTTGATAACTTAGCAAGACGACTAAACTAAAAAGTAATGATGTTCGAAGCGATTTAAAAAATCGAGTAAACTAACAAGGAGGGGTCGAACAAGACCCCAAATACGAGAAATTTAAGTAAATAAATACCAAGAGGGGAGGGATGGCATACGATCCCAATCTAGATAGCCCTGCTGATTAAGTCTCACCCAGAAAATTTGAAAAAAGGAATATTCACCTTTTATAATGAATTAAAAGGAATGTCAAGAGGGTAATTGTGGGAAAACACAAAATGGCGCCACTTGACAATACAATTCGCAAAGATGGGGTCGGATACGATCCCAACTTTGTTGATAGAGGCTTAACAATGCTATAACTTTAGGAATATAACAACTTTTAAAGAATCGGGAAATATTTGGATGGAAAATAGTAGGACTGCTACGGAAGAGGAATATTTAACCATTGCATTAAGGACAAAACTCGGCCAACTGAGTTTGCCAAGTTACGCTCTTGTTATTGCACTCACCAGCAGTGTATCCACTCGCCTACACACATTAGCCGCGATCCTATTTAACTGGACATATACATATCCATAACATATAAGAGGTAATGTGCATGGAGTTCCATCAAAGCCGCCCATGGCTAGCGCCGCTTTGAAGGGCAGTGAATGGTCAATTAGACACGGTCAAAGTATTGGGTCCTCTAGGACCACTCCCGATGATAATAAGATTCCTCTCCGGGATAGATCTCTCTTTGAATAATGTTTCATCTCTCATAAAATCAATTTCAGGATGGCTGTGTTGGAATAAATAAAAAAAATAGGAAACTACCTTTCGGTCTCACTTTTTTCTCTCTTTTTTTTTTTTATTTGTGGTGACTGCTAGAGCGGGTCGCGTTAATCCTTCATTAACGGATTTTAACATGTCTTAGTATTGCTTAATAAGTGTAATTCTAAAATAGAATCAACATTATTTACTTTTTCTTCTTTCTTTTTCGATCATTATTTTTAAATTCTTTAATGACTCATTTTCTCTATTAAAGATGCCAATTCTTGCTTTCCATCATTTATAGAAGCGGGACTATGAGCGGTTTAGTATCTTGTAATTTGCCTATCTTAGCACCTCAAATAATGTATGCCTAATAGTAACAGATCAGTTCTTTTTTTTTTTTTTTTTTGATTGTGCAGATTTTAGTGATAAGATTTTGATTAACTTTTTAAAATTCTTTGGAAAATTATTATATGAGGTTGAAAAAACAAGATTTTCCGTTAGTAGTATAGCGAATAAAGTGATACTAGAGCGGTAGGATTGGGCCTGCGAAGTTGCCGAGACGGACCAATTACTTGTAGGGTGATCAGTGTTAAACTGATTAGGGATTGATAAATTATTTGCAACTTCTATAAATTTGTTTTATTGAAAACTAGTTTCTAATGTTATACATTCATCCTTAGTTCAAGATTTAAATGGATTATATCAAATCCTTATAACCTTCATATTATATTATATCCTTCCTTAGTGTTAAACTGACGTGTAAATGTAATCATAGCGGTCGACCGAAACGTGGATAGGAGGGTTGTGCTAAATCAAGTCTTAAAGATATCCCTTTTGATGGAGTGGATACCAGGCTAAAGTCTGTATGTATTTATATATATATATATATATATATATATATATATATATATATATATATATATATAGGTAGTATGGTCCGAAACCTTGAATCCATCCAAGCTCTCCCATGACACCATCAACATTTTTAAAGATACTGACACCCGCTACAACAAGGTGGAAAGACCTGGTAGTAGTGGAACCACGGACTTAAAAATCAATGTAAGATTAATATATTTATAGCATTTTATCTAATATAGAAGATAATGTAGAGTTACTGAACAGTTCTTTTTATAAAAGTGTATAAATTTAAATTTTCTCTTCTCCTCAGGGATATCTAAGTTCAATTTCCATATTGAAATCCAATTTCATTGACAATTTAGCATGAGTATAGGAGGGGTAATTGAGGAAGGGGTACACAAAGATCCTTCCTTTGTGATATGCACTATTTAACTTCAGGGTTCACTTATCTATCTTTTCTCGATATAATATATATATATATATATATATATATATATATATATATATATATATATATATATATATATATATCCTATTTGATTTATATAATTGATTTTATATATTTATCGATATTAGTTTTATATTAATTTTATGTATTCATTCAAACGCTTACTTTTTTTGAGCATCAAGCCCAAACAATTTAAAATTTGCCTTCTTCATCCATTCGTTCATTGTGAAAGCGAAACGTGACTTTCATAAAATTTTCCATATATGTATCCCAACACATTGCTTTCAAGTAAACAATTTTATGGAAGAACTTATTATGTTAAAAAATTTGAATTTGAGAAAATACTGAATTTTACAATTTTTATACCTGTTTTGACTGGATCACTCGTTTTTCAATTTTGAAAACTAGCAAAATTTAAGGTTTAGATAAATTAAACAAGTTGCTTTGTAGAAAGGAGTAACAATTCCTATTTTTCCTAAAATGCCGCTGAACATTTTCTTCCACTTACCTCTTCATTTCTATATTTGTCCTCCTCTTTCAAGTTTGATGATTCTGCATTCTTTTAAATATTTCCGTTAGCTGCAATTCATTGCAATAATACGCTGAACTGGAACTATGATAAGTAGAAACCGGATTTTCATGCAGTAAAAAGATCAAAATTTGCGAAATATTGCAGTAAGAATCCAAAATGTGTAAAATTGTTTATATAACACCTTGAGCATACAAAAATCGTCTTTTTCGTTTAATTTATAATGTTAATACATGGAAAGAATATCTAAGCCTGTGCTAGAATTACAGCCTCTAGATTAAAGTTATATGTAACATGTAGTAACGTGAGAAAAAACAAAATTCCAATGCGACAATACATTACGATTCATCTAAATCTGGATGAAAGAGAGACTTGACCTTAGCATTTATAATTGATTTAATTATGAAAAAAATTAATATATTCATACATACCTATAAATTTATTGTGGGTAATTTGGTTAAAACCTTCAATTTTATGCATTTAAATCGAAATAATCTAATTTAGCCCAAAGGATTGCAAATGCATTTCATGAAATAAAATTCAAATAGATAAAAACGTACAATATTAAATATTAATATATTCTTCCATAGATCGTCAATCGGACTAGTCATATTTTTATCTTCTTAACATTAAACTATGTATATAATATATAATAACTATTAATGTATGTATATATATATTTAATATGGGAAGTTTGGCTCGAATGTGCGTAATTTCATGCTATTAAAATCTAAATTATCTGATTAGTCCAAGAAGCAATATTATGGAGCATAAATAATAATCTTGCAATTTTGCCAAAATAGAGCAAAACGTGTAATTTTGTGGAGTATTAAATTTTGATATATTATTGTATAGATCGTGAGTGAACAGATAATTATCTATCGGCTTTAAATGTTTTATACAGATAATTAAAAAAAAAAATTGTACAAAACAATCATTCAACATTGTCATACAATGTAATCTTGAAATCAACTTCTTGAAAACTTATTTATTATAAAATAACATATTGAAAACTCTATAATAACTGATTTATTATAATTTATAAAATACATTATCTAGTAATTTACATACATTATCTAGCAGTAGCCTATGCATCAACAATATTTCAAAGTTGTTTTATTAGGAAATTAATAAGACAATTAACAGCTATAAACAAAGCTTTATATATATATATATATATATATATATATATATATATATATATATATATATATATATATATATATATATATATATATTTAATTTGAATAAAATTTACTCACGAGACCTGGACACAGCTAATTGATTTTAACAATCAACAGTGAGTTGGTTGAAAATCCATTTATTGCTTGTTTGTTATTTATTTCATTATTCTCTTTTTTATAGCTATTTCATCTGTTAATTACAAGCAGTTTTAATTGTTTTGTTTTTTAGAATGTGTAAATTAATCTTCTGTATGTTCTAGCTCAATTAAAATTTAATTTTTTGATAAAATTGATAAAGACAATACTGTAATTGTTTTACGTTAATGAATTTCACAATTTCTATTCCACTAGAATACAAATTAGAAAGAAATAGAATATATAAAGAACTTCGAATATAATTTCTAGAGACTTATCTCTGAAAGAAAAAAAAAAATTATTACCACAAATATTTCAACGGATTTGTTTTCTCTACTTTGAATTTCTATCTACGTACAATAGAGAAAGGTCTGAGTAGTAATATTTAAGTGATGAGCTCTAACTTTAATTTAGTTAATTTTTATAAGTGTATATTTACAATTAATGTTCTTAAGAAAAAATGTTTAACTAAAAATATTCAATATTATAAATTCTTAGTGTTTCTCTAGTTATACTTATTCAATAAAAAAGTTGCATATATTTATATTTAGCCGTGTTTGCTTCAAAGGCGATGTATAAGCTCGGCCTGCAAGATACTTAGAAAAGATATTTTGCTCCAGACCTGGAAGGTTTAAAATGAAACTGTTTAGAACATTTAATTGTTTAGTCTGTCTGGTTTCTGCATCTGCCCTCTCTGTTGATTAGAAGTGGATAACTTTATTTTAATTCTCAGCTATATATATTATAACACTAACTTTTTTATAATAATGTACAAATGCATATTATGAAAAAAGTTCGAATTTTATCTTGATGATGTGACGGAATTATTTTAAACTTCAATGCGCTATAATGGTCTGTGAATAGATCAGGAATAAATTAATATAGCTCTATTTCTTACAGTCTTTAATTGAGGAAGTGGCTTTATAAATTGAAAAAATATATTATGATAATCTGTATGCGGTTATTATCAATTGATTATTGATTCTAAACAAAACTTATGATTTTTTTTTTTTTTTTAATAAAATGATTTATAATTTAACTAATACATCTGATAATTATTAGAACTGGAAAAATATTTTTATGTACTTTTTTTTTTTGTTAGTTTTCTATAACAACCTTGTTAATATATTCTCTATTTTTTCAGGAGAATGAAATAATGATTTTTAGGTCTAAAATTGGCGTATTTAAAATATTAAGTTTTTTTATTTATTTAGGGAATAGAATGCCTCGCAAGTGAAACTTTTTAACCATAATTAGTTGTTGGCAATATTGTTTAAAAAAAATGTAAAAAAAGCAAAAATCTGACACCCTAGTAGGAAAATGCAAGTTAATTGATTAATAATTTCTGATGTTATAAGGGATGAAAGCCCAAAAATTATTTGATAAAAACACTAACTTATGATGCAATAAACTCAAGAATCAAAAACACCTATAAAATAATAAGGTGTATTTAAAAGCCTCTCAAAGATAAATAAAAAAACTTAACTTTAACTAAATATATAAAAATCGAAATAGTATCGAGGAATGGCATAAAATTAATTGTGACGGTTTCGACGGAAAAGTCCTGTAGTTTTATAGATATTTTTTAACTCCGACGATTTTGTCAAAACAAAAGCGAATTTCTCTTTAGAAGAGTCGTTCCATTACTGTGATGAGGCGATCTTGCACCAAAGTAAAGACCTCACCGCAACATGTATAATAAAGATTGGTATAAAAGTCATAAAATCGAAATTTTTGGAGTTATGGCGGTCTTGCCGGAAACCAACGGTACGGACCACGTGTGAGGTTGTTGAGGAAAAAGTGACACTTTGGATATTAATTCATTGATGTAGTTCACCTTAAACTCATTAATAATGTATAACTTCAATCTTTGATATTCAGACAATATCAACCATAAATTCTAGAACCTATTGTTTATTCATCTCCATGAGTAATTAACTACACTAATGTGAATAACAATGTACAATGGTGACGTGGATAAAGTGGCTATTTAATTTATTCCTTTATTCGATTTATTGTTCAACGTTGAAGTGTTATTTACGGTGAAATTTAATGTTATTTGTATGGAATAATGGTTTTTTACAGCTCTCGAAATTTATGCCCGAATCCACGTATGCTATCGCTTACAATTAGTTTGATTGTATTCCACCAAAGAACTGGTCATATTATATTATTAGAAAATAGATTATATTATTGTAAAACTTGGTTTATTAACCGCTTGTAAGAAGTGATTGGCTACTTAAGGCTTCAGTAATTTTATGCCAGTAATTTATCTATTTGTAATTTTAATTTTGCTTCGATTATTCGTAATGTCGTTCCTTTGCGTTACACATAATCAGAATTTTTCTCTTTTTTTATGATTCATACGATTCTTTCTTTAGAAATTCACAATAAATTCTATTTATTTTTAAAAACATCAGAAAATTGCATTTAGATGCAAATTGCATCTAAGACACAGAGAGCATTCTCTTTAACTCCTTGTGTTGTAAACTTATGTTCAAAATGATCAATACCATTTTTTAATTAGTCATTAATCTTGGGTCAGGTTTTGATTGCAGTTTCTTCAAATTTAAATAGCCTCATTTGCAAGCCAGTGTTCGAGCGATCTGAAAAGCCATCCAAGAAGATTGGCCAAGTTTCCATTTCTGAATGAACTATTGTAAATTTGGACGAATCATTCATTTTGGAATGTTTTTTTGTTTTTCAGTGGAAGTCGAGATGGGCAGTGATGAGAAAATTGTCTCCAGTAGCAGGTAAAGAAAATATTAGTGATAGTAATTTCACGAAAATTCAAAAAGATCATTCATTTATATTAACACTTTTATATAATCTGATTGTCAATTAATGTAGTCAACATGATATTTGTACCCGTTACTATTGCGTTCTATAAATATTTAATATTTCTTCTTTATCTGTCTATTATTTTACGTTTTTCATGCTTTGGTAAAAGGTTTTGTTTATCAGATGCTTATCTGTTCAATTTATTACTTTACATAATTATACAAAGAATAATGTAGTCAATATTTTAGTACTCCTATAAAATAAAATTATTACACGAGAGCAGAAGATCGACTTTATATCTTAAACATGTAAGTATTTAATATTAACTAGATATATAGATACTAAGGCTTACTAAATGGATACACATTTATATAATTTGCATAGCTTTTATGGATGAATAAATAATTCCTCTTTCAACGGAACTTTTCTTTTTTATAGAGATCATTTGTTTTTGTTTATTATATTTACCATAACTATGTGCTCTAACTAAAGCTAGGAATGGCATTACTCACAAGATTTCTAATCTATTCTAAAGTTTTTTTTTTAAATCTATACATAAAAAATTAATGCATATTTTTCTTTAATGTGGAGATTGTTACTACTATAGTGAACAATCGCTAATCCGAATCTTCCATAAAAAACATGAAAAATAAATAATAAATCAAAGGATTTTCGGCCAGATGCCTTAAAATTACAAATTCCAAGCACACGGAAATTTCAGACGATTTCTCAAGATAATAATTAAAAAAATAAATTTCTGAACAATTATTAGCTATTGTAAAAATATTGTTGATTTATAATTTTTGTTTTTAAATTGACTGGTTTTTAATGAAGTTACCTTTTTCCCCGTTCAGTAATCCGAAATTTTCTCTAATTCGAATCCCCTTGGTTTTAATTAGTATATATATGGTAAAAATCGCTTGGCAAATATTTTTTATGATTTCAAAAACATGATGTGCACTAAATTATTCTAACCAAATATGTAGGACGCTGTTACGTTAATTTATTAGTTAGTACCCGGTAACAAAGTATGGCTCGAATATTAATTTATTTAATAAGTTATAGTCGATGAGAAAATATAAGAGTAATATGTTATTACAATAATGGTGAAAAAACATTTTTTACTATACATTTACAATGTATGATAATAATGATACAATAAAATCAAAACAGAAATAATAAATAAACACTGTCTGTGCTTTCTTTATCTTCCAAATTTCATTTCATAGTTCATTCATTTTTTAATGAAATATTAAAATTCAGATTTTACTAAAAATGGATGGACAATAAAATTGGAAAATAAAATAATTAATTGTGAATTATTTGTTTAAAAATATTTGTTTGAATGAGATTTCTGTGGAATAAAAAAATAACGCGTTTCATAAGTTCGTTTAAATGACAGGATTTTTTTCATTCACGTTTTTCCTGATGGTCTGCTTGTTTTTTTTAGTAAATAAGAGTTTTCCTGGCTTGCAAACACGCCAATAAATTTCTGAGGTCCAAAAACGCTTATTCGAAAAGTTTAAGCTTCGTCCGGGATTTTAAGATCTATTTCACTGACAGACATTCAGAAATAACTCGTATTAGAGTGCATAATATTTTTTTTTTTAACCTACCACCAAATCAGACAATCTTATTTCTCATTTAGCTGCAATATTGCACTTTCATAAAGTGTCATATACTGATATCATAACTTGGAAAGCTGATATGCTGTTATGACAATATAGCAAGCGTTATAGCGACACGAGAAGAAAGATTACCCCGTGTGGTCAGTAATCAAGCGCTGACAGTGCTCTTTGTGGGGGCGGACAATAGAGAGAGACTTCTAACCTGTCAGTGTATATTATTCACTCTCAGTGAGCTCTGGCTGGTGCTGCTCACTCAAGAATAGGCCTCTAGATAACTGTCCTTCCCGCAATAACTCATTTAGATATCATCTCACTAATATGCTCATAATCGGTTTATAATTCTCTAATATGTCATGTAAAGTTAACTCTTGAGGCTAAAGAGCAAACGAAGGTTGATTTCTCATGAATTAAGTAAATCGGCTAAAATATGCAAGATCTGTCAGTAATCATATACCCTCTTTTTTTTTTTCTTAATGGTAACCTTAACTCCCCTTAGTTTTCCATACAGATCACATTGCTATCACGAGATCAAAAGTAATCATATCAATTTTTGTTAACAGGAACTTCTATTTGGATTCTTACTAAAACCTTCAACTAATAAACATGCACAGCAGTATGCTTTGATAGACTTTGATTTGGCTTTCGACACTGTTTTTCAAAAACCATAGCTTCGGAGAACTCATCAATACTTTGGGGATTATAAAACAAAAAAAAATATTATACGTTTAGCACGGAAACACAATAAAAAAAAAAAAATGTACTCTAAAACTGTTATTTTATATTTATTTTTAGTTGGTATTTTATTAATTTTTTTATTATTTGCTATTATATTATATGCTATTACATCTGCATCTATAACAATAGAAATATGGTTAATTTTCTTTACTGTTCCAAAAAATGTTTGGTCAAGTAAAAAATGTGATATTCAAGATCATACGTACGTACATAACATATTATTGTTGTGTTATTGGCCTGGTGCGCACATGCCTAGAGTTACAAGTTCATCACCCAAAGGCGTCTATGGCTGGACTTCATTTGTCCAGGAAGGAAGATGGCCGTGGTCTTATCTCGATTACAGACTCATGCTGATAACAAGAAAACTCTATGAAGGAATATTTTATGACGTTGTTATATAATCATCACTATGAGGAGAGAGATGGATGAAGATTATTATCGTGTTATTATTATTATGTATTATATTTAGGTTCTGTCACTTGGGATCGATTTATCAATACTACAAGTTGGTAACATGACTATGGACTTGGTATATAGCATTAATCATGATTCTATGATAGCGGGCTATGGCTATCAATTTATTTGACCAAAAATCAATAATTTTTAAATTTCATTTAATTTTTCATTTAATATACACTGAAAAGCAAATGTTTTGTTGGAAAACCCACATCGATATCGTTTTTCAAACTCGAGTAAAAAAATAAAGCATTTTCAGAATGTTTTTTTGTTTTTTTCTTGGCTCCTAAGCCCCATTGGAAACGAACGCTGAAGTACCTGCCCAATATTTATTGGATGCAGTATCACACTTAAAAATTGGTTGAATTGGGTGACCCATTAAGTATCAATTTGGCTATTACAGTACTATGAGTTAGAAAATATCTAATCTACATTACATAAATTTTTAGCCATTAGCCAAATGAACAAATAAAATAAAGGATAATTAATAAATAAGAAATCACATGGTGCTAAAACAAAAATCTTAAATCTCTTTTTTGTTCGAAACTATAAAATTTGCACTTTCAGCATCTGTGAGATTATGAAAATTAAAAAAAAAAATGGAATTGGACAGTTACGTGGTTTCACAGTTTTGCTGACGACATGTTTTGCTATTTTCTCTAGAGAACTAATCAAAATAATATGAATGAACCTTCTTTATAGTCATAATGTGACTAGTTGGGTATCAAATAATATGACAAAAAATACAAGAAGGTTATTTGAGTAGGCCCCTGATCCAGTTCTTTTTCATTCCTCTGATGATATTTGTGTGCACATAAGTTGTGACCATATTCCTATATAATCTTATTTTTATACCAATAATGCTACTGAAAACAATAAGTTATGTTTTTATGTAAGATAGTACTAGTACAATAGTAATAGTACAAGCTAGTCTGTGAGTTATGATGATGTGTGGTCTATGATTGAATGAATTGTTAGTATTTTGATGGTTTCGCTCTTGTCTTCTTGTGCACACCCTATGATTATCTAAAAACGAAATTAATTAAGTTATTTTTTATTTTTTGAGTCTAACTATTTTTTGTATATTAACTAGAGCTGATTATCTACTAGCTGTCATTTTTTATCTTCCGAGGGTCAATGGCAGAATAAATTATAATTATAATCATTTCTGGCAGGCCCCGCAAAACTTGTAGCTATCTATAGGACGCAGGCATGGTTGCTCCTGCCTATATAAGTAGCCAATAAAATATTCTGTCCTGGCACATAAGATAATATTGCGCAACATTATAAGATAAGATAGCATATAATTAGGGCCCGGCAACACGTCCAGTGTTAGTGTAATTAGCATATTATGTATGCTCCTAGCATGTCGTTTGTTCTACTAACTGTCTTCCATTCGATTACGCAGCTGATGCTAATTTCTATTCTGGACCTAGAAAATCTTAACGAAAAACACTTCGGAAAAATTTCTTTGATGCTAATCGGTGTTTGGGATCGGCCGTTTATTAAAATCGACGCCTCGTTTCAATATTCAATCTTATAATCTGATAACAGCCTCAGGTGTCTGGTACATTCATTATGAGAGTCCATTGGACGAATTTTAAAAGCGTAGCTCAACCTATTAACAGCATAAGGCAGAAATAGCTGACACATTCTGAAGAGGTTTAAAGAACAAAATAATGTCTCTAGACAAAAAAACTGGTTTTATTTACAAAAAGTACATTAAAAATAATTTTATTCCTGTAGGTTTTAAAATTTACATCTTCCAAATGTCGGCCATTATTGACTAAGCATTTCCGAAGACGTTCTTGGAAATTTTCAATCACCCTTCAAGTCATTTATGGTGGAATTACTGACACATTTCGGGAGGGCACTATGGGCAGCTTTTATGACTTTTGGTATCATCGGCCAGTACTTTTTTGAGGAGGTATAACGGTAACTGAGAATTACGATCATTTACGTGCACATGTTGTAGACTACCCTACGTCCTAAACATCCTACGCCTTGGAGAGAAAATTGGATGGAAACAGGTGAAATAGAATTGAGTATAATGATGAATATGTATTAAGGTAATAATAATTATTAAAGAACATAGAAATACGAAAGTACATAACTTATTCTACGTGCATTGGATGTTGATAAATATATTCGGATTTATAAATAGTGCCTTTGAAAGGAATGAATGTTATTATATGTATCAAGATACGGTGAATTCATACAAAATTCCTTTATGTATAAGTAAAATCGAAACTTTTTCGAGGCCGAAAAAAAAACGTGACAGTCTGTTTCTTTTCTTAAAATGTAATTAAAAAGTCTGTAACATGCGCCGATTGGCCAACAATGGAATGTCTGAAATCGTACTGTTTAGAGTTGGTACTGTGAATTTGTAGTATTTTAACGGTAATCTTTACAAGAATTCTGATAATCTATTTGGATGATTCCCAATAATTTTACGATTGGATGATAGGCCTGCGTTTTTTAACTTCTTTGGGGTTTAAGGTAGGTTTTGAGATAGCTGTGGATAGAATAGAATGAATAGAAACGTTGAGTCATGGATTTTGTTTTAGAATAAAATAGAATAGAAGAAGAATTTTATTCTGGGACTAAGTCTCTTAAGAATAACACATTGAACAAAGAAAATAGAAACAATACCTGGCCATAAGAATACAAAATAAATATCAGTTAATGTTTGCAATATTTTTTGTAAAATAAATGAGCAAATAATATAAATTCTTGTCTCGAAAAATATAATTAATGTGAAAAAAAATAAAAGAAAAAGAGAAAAATACAAAAATAATGAATCGATTGGCAAAGTTGAAGCTTTTGCATTAAAAAATTATTATTTGCATCTAGATGAAATTTCGTAATTAGAGAGCATCATTTTGGGAAAAAGATGGAAAAGGAGGGATTTGATTGAGAATAGTGCAGAAGCGTGGTGGATATTAGAAGGAAAGAAATTCCAGAGGGTAGAGGAGCGGATGAGAAAGGAACGTTCGAATGTTTTACCATAGATCTGTGGGAAGGGATATAGAGATTAGAAAGGCGAGATCTTGTTTTCTGTACGTGGACCGAGGATTTGAATTGTAGGAGGCTGTAGATGTAGGAAGGATGCTGGGTGGCTATAGTTTGGTATAGGAGAGGTCCGAGGAAATGTCATAAATATTATAGAAAATATAATGACAATGTCGATTATATTTTTTGAATTCCTTGCTTATGAAGAGAAATGTCCCACTAGCTAATATTAATGTCAGAAGATAGGGATACAAAGTATGTGTAGCTCTTAAGAAAGAAGCGAAGCAGAGGACGTCACGACAGAGCTGAGCGGACACGAAGATAAGAACTGCACAGCGAAGCAGAACTGCAATGTGTCTTCTGTCCTCTAACAAGGCGCAACAATAGCTCCCGTACCTGCCTCTTATCCCTATATCTCCGCTCGGCCACGAACCTCTGGGTCTTTATCCCTGTCCCAGCCTGTTGTTTAGAGGAGAGACCAGAGATAGTAACGGATACAAGCTAGTAATACTTGTTCCATAACGTTATCAGAATGTTCCGTTCTATCAGTACTTAAAATAATAAAAATGTCAGGAAAAAATATGATCAGTGTTCTTTATTGCAGTCTGTCAAATTTCTGCATGCCGGATTCCAAACTAATTGAAGTCAAATAAAAAAAAAACGCTGCAAATTATTACCAAATGGTTTATTTCGAAATAGTTTACATTCCAAAAATTTCTCGTGTGTACACTTATCTGACTTTTCTTACCAATTTTGGTTAGAGCCCACAATACAAAAAATGTTTACTGTATCTTTGCTAATATTAGACCGATTAAAATTTGTTTTTATATCTGATGTAGACAATTAAATTATTTTTCAAATGAGCGTTTGTAATGTTCCGAGAGATGTATAGATTTTGAATTATCAAAAAAATTAAACAAAGGTGATTCGGTTTCCAAAGGAACATGTGTCCGAAGTTCGATTCGCTATATCATTTCTGGTCCTTATTAGAGAAGAATAACTAATAATAATATTAGTCTACATTGGATTCTACATATCTTGAAGTGTAAAACCTCAAATTTTCAGAGAGTGCTAATTTTTTTTTTCTTGGTAGATTAGAATAGTTTATTTTCGGAAATATAAACCATCAAGTTATCTATTATTTGTAATTTGTTATTCTTATTTGTGTATTTAGTGTTATCTTGTTTTTTATGTTTTGCAAATGTACACTATATCATCTTTATCATAACTGTCACTTAATTTATTTTATCTTTTTCTTGTTTACCCAGCTACTGTTCTGTTCTCGTGTAATTCTCCATTTTACGACAGTGCACGACAGTAAATTTCCTTTAGTTAGGTGTGTCTGCTATTCAGTTTTATTACGCTCGTGGGATCTACTCCACAGCCTTTACAATCTAATAAAGTAGTTATTTGTTGTTTTATGGAATTAAAAAAAAAAAAAAAAGCACGTTTGTTGGGAAGTATCTTGTGTATTTCTTCATGATTTTAATCAATTTTAAACCGACCAGTTAATCGATTTATTAGACTAGGATTTATCTAGGAAATCATTGAGGGCAGTGGATGAGATGATGGATATATAAATCCGATCAACAAGTGTTTTATCCACGAAGACTAATGACAGACAATTGGTGAATGAGCAGAGTGAAGAGAGGTAATTGAGTTGAGTATGGCTGATGTAGTGAGGTCACTGAGAGCCTCTTCACCTAATCGGTCGGGGATGGACAACACGCAACAAAATGTCCACAGCACGCTTCTTTATCTCCTATTACATGTTATTATCGTGGCTATTGTACGATAGCTGTTATTAATTGTAATTATTAATATTTCGAAATTCGCATTACTCATATTTTAAAAGGAAGTATGTTTTGGGGATATGAATAATTTATTTTCATACTGAAAACGATACATAGATATTAATATTTTTCCACCCAAGATTCGTTTTTTATTTTAAATCAATTTTGGGAAGTATCCATTTTCGTAGCTTTATTAGAAGTAATTAAATAACAAACACTTGAGTTAGTGTTAAACACATGCTTCCTCATCTTCATCGTAAATCCAGTAATAAATCATTTAATTTCGTTATTAAATTTAAGTTCATTATTTTCAATCATGAACCTTTGTAATCGACCAAGAAAAACAAAATTGCGCTTACTATATTGCCACATCAAATTAAAAAATAAATAAACCATAGTGTAATAATTTACAACGTTTTTAAAATATATGTTTTATTTTAATAAATATAATTAAAATTTTAAAATTACAGTTATTATTAAAAATATTTGAATACAAAGCGTTTCGATAAAGTTCAATATATTTTATAATACTTAATTCTGGCGACGAACATTTTAAGATTTTAATGCCCTTATTTTATTTACAATTATAACTTCAGGCTCATTGAATTCGACTCATTAGTGTCAGAAAAACAACATTTCAATTGAACAACATTTTGAAAACGACTTCTGCCGCAAACATATTCTGCTGCAAGTTGAACATATTGTTTTCTCTTATATAAAAGAAAAATACCATAAACATGTTTGGTATCACATTTCGAATCGATATAAAGGTTATTTCATGTTGATTCTGGATTTTAGAATCAATTCATGGTATCTTAAAATATCGCCGGTTTGGAAGTAAAAGTAAGTGATCAACTGGCATTTTTACGAAGACGAGGTTTGTTGCTTTCTGCCTGTGCCTCTACCAAATTTACGCTTCACTATTGACAAACTTTTGAAATTATTAACAATTTACTAATAAAATAAGGTATATAAATTAATTAAAACCTCTTATAGACTAAGATCTATCTAGTCTAAGGACAGATCAACTTAAGTCCCATACCCATCAATAATCCATCAAAGTAAAGATTATCCTGTTTATATTCCCCAAAAAATCTCACTTTTTTGCATATATTTGACCTTTACTTTAATTGATGCGTATTTGTTAATAATTTTAATATTATAAATTATTGTCATCAGCTAAATTTAGACCTGAAGAGGAGCCAACTGATTAGAAGCATTAGAAGCAGCATAGAGAATTGCCACGGTCGGAGTGCGAGGCCATCCTGAGAGCTTGTGCTCTTGGCAATTGGGCAGGAGTGCTCGCCAAGTGGGACTTCTTTTGCTGGAGAAAGTTTGTTCCCTGGAAGTTCTAGCGTTTGGCCCTTATCCTTCGCTTAGGCCTACCCTTTCTTCCTGGATTAAATAAAAATATTGGCCTGTTCACCATTTTCCAACAATGGCAGGATGTTCTGAAGTTCTATTCACTGGATATTCTAAGGAATAATGGTCCCGAAATACATAAAGAGGATATTTTTTGTTGAAAAGAAATTTGAAACTACACGTGTGTGTGTGTGCGCGCGCGTGCGTGTGCGTGTGTGTGTGTGTGTGTGTGTGTGTGTGTGTATATATATGTATATATATATATATATATATATATATATATATATATATATATATATATATAAATCAAAGGAAATTTATAAATATGGAATTATGGATGCTAAAAATAATCTTTTTACTCGACACCATAAAATTTGCACTTACAAAATTTGTTAAGTTGACCTTCGACATATATATATATATATATATATATATATATATATATATATATATATATATATATATATATATATATATATATATATATATATATATATATAGACACACACAGGATGTCCCAGTTAACCTGCCTCCTCTTTTAAATTCTAGAATGTTTAGAGTATGAAATTTGGTAACCTGGAGTAATTTTGAGGCCTATTTCCAACTTTTTAGTCTACCGGAGCATTGCTCCTGTGACTGGAACTTCCAATGGGATGGTGTAATTTTTTTTACGCATTCTGATAGAAAATAAATTGAATGACAAATTCATATCGGGTACTTTTTATATCTCCATTGTGCCACGAGGGTGCTAATCACATAAAACGCAAAAACACGTTTTTTATATAAAGTTATTTGAAGGAAAACAATTTTTTTTTTTTAGACAACTATTCAAGTAAATTTGGCAGAGAATTAAAATAACTTTGGAATAAGTCTACTTTCATTCCTGAACGCTATGTATTAGAGTGACATTAATAAATGAGAGCGCAGCAAAAAGAGTGTTAGGAAAAGCTTGCGGTTATTTGTTATACATCTGTGTGTATTTATGAATTCGATTTGGCATGACAAAAAAACAACAACTTACGAATTACTTGCCGAATTAAAAAAAGTATTTTGTTCCTACATAACATTATTGATAAAAATATCCAGGTTTGTCAACAGCACATTCTGTGCTTCTTTCCAGTTTAATCAATAAAAGTAATTTGTTTACAGATGACGATTTTATTATTTTTTTTTCATTATCTTGTATTAGGATATAATTTTAAATTCTTTTTGTGTATATTTTAAGTTAAACGAAAGGACAAAACGGTCTTAAGATTCGTGAAGTAATGCAATTTCCAGGATATTAATGAGAAGAATGGATCTGATTCTGTACAGTTATTAATTGAAATATATTGAAGATAGGCATGACTCGAAAGTGAGGCTCATCCTCGATCATCGACCTAGGGAAGGACATTGAATTATTGCCTCGGAGATGGATTCAGGTGATAAATAGTAATGGTAGATATTTTAAGGAGTAAGCTTAACAGGTGAGCAAACTATTTATTTTTTTTTTTTTTTTTTTTTTTGCAATCAAAAGGAGAAATAACACATAAGCCCGGTTTTACAAAATCCAACCAAAATATATCACTCTCATCAAAGCACGAAGGAAAGATCGGAAAGAAGTTGGACGAAATAGCTTCTTTTGTATCTAGTTCTGATGTTTAAGAATAGTGAGAAGCAACCATTCAACTCTTATCATGATTAACTCGATCAAATCCCATGATGCTAACTGAATTCAGGAACAACGGTAATTTAATTGTGTCAAACGCACTCTGAGTTGTGTTCATTTGTCTTCGTTAGCCTTGGTTCCTATCGCCGTGTGAATCAGACTATATTCCTGCCCGGTTGTCCGCATAAACCGTTTAAAACGTCCCTTATCGTGTGTTTACTCCGGAATAGTTATTCGCGTATTTTCACAACCCATCAATTTTTTCGCTTATTTAGCTTAAAGTTAGCAGGTCGTTAATCAGAGCTATTCAGAACACATAATAAAACTAGAATATGTCATTCCGATGGTTGTACAAAATCCGTATTTCGTTCCCTGACAATGAGATGATTTGTTTTTATTGATGTACTGATGTTCATTTCGGTTTATATTTTCTCAACTTGGATTTTTTCTTCTAATACCGTATAAATTAAAAATTTGTTATGATAATTTTTTCACAATAATTTTTTTCTCACTGATAATTAAGCATAATAGCGTGTTTATATGTTTTTGTAACATATTAAGTGTGAATATTCTATACTTGAATTTGTCTTCAAAACATGACCGGAATTTAAAAAAATATTTTCATTAATTATGATTGTTTGCCTTATTTTTCATGAATACCGAGAGTTTTGGATCTCACTCTTCTTTTTTCATACATTTTTTTGCTAAAATATATTATGGTGTCAGGAGAACCTCCTAGGATTCACCCAGCCTCTGTAAATTGGTCATTTTGATAGTTTGAGCGCAGCGAAGGTGGTTGAGCGCGATTCTATGCATAACTCACTCTTTGTCTAACTTTGGTAAAAAAAGGATCAAGATCCTTAACGTATTGTAATGATGCTTTTTTTTTTACAATAGATTCTAAAGAGAACCCGACTACTAAAGGGAGACTGGTTAAATAACGTACAATTATTAAAGTAATTAGGACAGATCAGACAGATTGAGGCCTAAATCTATGCATTGAATGGGTTGACATTGCAGAGATGTCAATAACCAGTCGGTTATAAGTGATAATCAGTATTTGGTATCGAAAACCGGCTTTTACATACTATCCTATCGGTTATAATTTTTTTTTAAATCCAAAAACCGATTGGAAATTCGGGTCTATATAATATAATAAACGTTCGTAAAAACGAAACAAAAAAGCTTTAACTTCTAATTTGAAATGTAAAAAAGTTGCTGAAAATTGAATTATAGCTCTCTAAAAATAAAAAAATAAATATAGGACACGAAATTCATCCTTTAAAAATATTGTACTTTACAGTGCAGCCGCCTGATCTGTAGTGGTCGCTGCACTAGCGCTCTCTAATGCCATTTATGCTTCTTAACTTCTTTGTATTCATTGTGAAATTCGTATTCGTTGGAATTATTTAACTTTTTACTGCTTTAATTGTTTATGGTACAAATTTGCAATCAGGTCGCATTATCAGTGTTTGCATCCGATCGCCACACTAAGCACTCTCTATCACCATTTGTGCTAAACTTACTAATAACTTATAGTTTTGAATTGTATTCAATTTTAAAATTCGTATTCATTGAAAGTATTACTGCATTAATTAGATATTACCTATTTGAAATTATTAGTGCAGTCGAACTCCGATGGTCTGTGGAAGTTGTAATAATTCAAAGCGGTAAGAATTCAAATTACGGTAAGGCCCCGAGCTCAACTCAAAAGGATCAGTTGGGGTTTTGTTCATCTCTTGAGGGAGCTTATTGAGTGGAAATCGATACAATTGATATCAAAGCAACCGATAAACCATTTTTTTTTTTTTTTTTTTTTTTTTTTTACAAAAACCGATACCCTCGTTAATGCTTAGTCCGATGTTGTACATTTGAGGTTCAACAAAGTTTGGCTAAGAGAGTAGATGTATCTAGAAAACATAATTAATTTTTATCAGCTTCAAATCTGTGGTGAAGAGGTATAAGTCATTTTTTTGGTACAGTGGGTATAATTTATATTTTGTTCTATTCAATAAACTTAGGAAATAAGTCAATGGAACAGTATTGACATTCCATGTGAAGACTGTTTCATTGACTAACACCTTTTTCCTCAAAGGTAAAGCTTATTAAAAAGAACAAAAGATAACCTAAACCCATTGTTCTAAAAAATGACTTAACCCTCTTTAAGCAAACGCCACAGAAATATATCTCGATATAGTAACCTTATCATTATTGTTTTGCTCTTATAGTCGGAATGAATTATATTAAACCTGTTTACCATCACTATTGATCGAATTGGACCATTACATTGAATAAAGATATTTGTAAAAATCAAATGCTTCCAACAGCAGATAGCTTTGGTTAGCTGATTCGATGACTTCCTAACAGCTGTCTGTTATGCTCTTGCGGGGTCATATTCCTCTTTCTCTGTCCCGCTAAGATCAGTTTCGACCGAGCCTTCGCCAAGGGATCAGTGCTCCGCCAGAAGCCGCTTTGACAACCGTCCTCCTGCCGTGGAATACCAATGCCAGGGTATTGTTTTCCCAAAAGAGGGTCCGACCATTTTTCCCCTATTCCCTGGAGAGGAAGGGGGCCGCAGTAACGATATGCAAACGTCCCCTGGCTAGCGATCGCTCAGCTGGGTCCGGCAGTGCTATCTCCAGGTCTCTGCTTCAATTATCTTGTCTCTTCGCTGGAAAATTTTCTATCTTCTCCGAATGGGGGACGATGGGAATGAATTTTTTCCCCCTTATTGTATAGAAAAGCCTATAAATTTGTGACATGTACTTTTGGCATTACACTTATCTTGGTATGGAACCATCCCGTTGGTATATACAGATATCTCTGCTTAACTTGAGTTGAGTCTTTGATCTAGATCCATTATTTTAGGCGTTCATGTGTTAAACTATTTACATGCATGAGATACAAATAAAACTGGATTATTTCAATCACCAGAAAAACCCAAAATGATAATACTTATTGTAATAAGACCTTGTTATGTTTGTAGCTGGGTTACTTAAGATTTGCAAATTCATAAGGTCCCACGAAATTTACCATTTATGGCAATATCTAAATATTGCCATAACTCCTTTATTACTGCTAACAGTAATAAAGGAGTTCATTCAGTCCATATTTACAGAAATTATAAAGAAATTAAATGATATAATGAAAAATACAAATAACTAGTTGGCCTTTTCAAAAAATTCGAATGGTATATTGGGTAGTAATAAAAGTATACCTTACTTACTTGTAATGAGAAACGTTGATTTAATTCTGTTGCTCTTTGTTTGCGCCTATGAGTGTTTGTTTTACCGCTTGGAAGGCGCTTGGGGAGTAGGAGATGAGGATTTGAAAACAGAAATGAGTTAAAAGTGTTAGTTTATCGTAGCATTGAGTGAACCGTAATAAAATAGGGGAGAATGTAAACGCATCCAAGAGTTGAAGTTAGATATGGGGAATCATATAATGTTGTAAACGTTTAAGTCGAATTTTGAATAATTTGTTTATTTTTCGTCATTAACGGTGAAGATATTTTTCAAAATGGTGGATAAATCATTGATTTTGATGAAATATTAATGGAGAAAAAAATACTCTAATATTTATAAGAAATAATAATAATAATTAAAGTTAAATAAAATAAAATAATAAATTATAGGCATACTTATATACAATATTTACACTCAACCTGGAAAACTCCGAATAAATCTTGTCCCCGCCTCACTTTTGGATGATAAAGCAAGATGACATGAGATCTCTGTGCTTCTGCCTCAAACGCTTCACTAGCATTTCAATACAATGGAGGCTGATCGAAGGGATTGCAGCCGCAGAAGCTCAAGATTTGAGTAGAGAATCTGACCATTGCCAGAACTGCATTAAGTATAGATTTTTTTTCAAAATATCTTGATCACTCCTGTTTCAACCTTCGTGATGGTAGAGATGCGTCGATCTAGATAAAGATTTTTCTATGCATCTCATTTATGGAGGCTGAAACGATCTTGAATGAGAGAGAGATATGGTTCCTCTACGGACTTGTCCTTTTTCATGCACCATGTGCCATAATGGGTCTGACGATAGCGCTTAGCAATCCACTAACAACTAGTGAAAATGAGCACCCATCCTGCCTGCCTTAATTGGACTTGGTAAGGGAGCTAAGCCCCAAATGAAATTGATAACTGGGATATTGTTGTTTATAGATTTTATCCATCTTATATACTCCAACTATGACAGAAAATGCAAGTTATCCCACAAGTTACTAACCTATTCTCGCCAGGTTGTGAAGGTCGAGATTTATTGCTTGGGCCAGCCAACAAATAAATGTATAAACCCACAGTGAGGATTCTTCCCGTTGGTGTTGACTTAAAATTAAAGCTCTGGACAAAAAAAAAATCAACGATTTTGTTGATACCCGTCTCATAATAATATGTATATTATTCTAAATTCAAAATAAGGAAGACGAAGTTGTGATCCAATTTTCAATAGCCCTTCGTATACTAAGGGATATTATCTAAATCGTTAGGCCGATTGAGACACCTCGAAAATGTTTTGTAAATTTGTCAAAAAATTTCGAACATGACCACTCTTCGCCGACTAATCGGACCAATTCGAAGCTAACAAGACACGAGATCGATATCTGGCAGTTCTTCCGAAGCAGTTCTGGGTCGGATTTCTCCATCGAGGCCATTTGCATACCTAACTGCCCTTTAAGGAAATTCTCCGTCCTAAATTATACATTTGTCCGTTGGTAACAACTCCCTCATTCCCTATTAGCCCATCGCTCCTCGTTACCGATTCAGTCAACTCCATTCCGGATTATGCTCCATTTCGTAATATCTTTAGTCAAAGTCTATTCTGCCATTCACGAAATGAATTTTCGTATATAGGATAGAGGCTGATCGTGTAACATTTTTCTTCTTTATATCCTGCTGCGCCCTTTTAAAATATGGTACTTACAATATAGGTTTATCTAAAACTCCATCCTAATTTATATTAATAATAATACTTCTTATTGACCTCTAGGCAAATTGATAAAGATAAACAAATACTTCTATTGTTAAGTCTAAAGTCATTTCATAAAGTAAAAACAAACTTTTGAACAGTAACATGCGGTGAATAATGTAAACAAATAGACCGATGATTAATGTGATATTTGATAATTACTTTGATATCATAAATACAATTTAGCTTTTGAACTATAGTAATGTATACGTTACATAGGTGTTATAAATTTTAGTTTGATACGTTTCACTTTATTTTTTAAACTAAAGGACCAACGTAATTTTCAAATCAATTTATTTTTGATATGGCTCAGAAAAATTGTATTCCTACTTGCTATTTGAAGTTTTTTTACTTTTAAAAATTAAGTTCTTGGTGGTTTCCTAATGTTTAAAGTAATTTAGGCTATTGCGATTTTTAGGATCAAATTTATAATCTATCTTTGGGAGCGTCTTTTCTTATTTTCTTGGAGATTATTTATAAGATTTTATAGCGATATATGTTTTTTCTTGGTAACTTCCTTGATTTGATTTAAAGCTACAAGACCCCTCTTGGCTAGCACAATAAATTCAATCAGACGAGTTATTCTCTCAATTAGATACAATTATGGAACTTTATCTGAAAATGAACTCTTATATGGTTCAAATAAATTAGAATCTAACTGTTCCTCAAATTCTAAAAAAATTGAAACTATATATCTAACAAACTTGAAGTTGCGTAATTCCCTTCAGGGTATTATGATGAAATAAAATGTATACAACATCCAGCTATTTTTCAAATATTCTCATTATATGAAGTCCAAACTGCAAAAACAAAAATAAAGTTCGAGGAAAAAAAAAAAGAAATAATTAGCAAGTTTTAAAATTATATTTTGCGATTTACATAGCCTGCTATACGCTTGCCTCTATTCAGTACTATTTCAGTTGTTCATTATTTATAAACTCGTATGTAGATGAATTGCGAAACGATTGATTTATGTCTAGTATTTTCAAACTGAGAGGAAGAATTAAGAGCTAGTCCATCTGCATAGCTTTCATCGTTAATGTTTCTGTTATTCTTTTTTCAAACATCGAGGAATCATACGTCCGTTGATGGAATCCATTGGAGCATCGCATTCCTATTGAATGCCATAACCCCATCAAAACCAACTCCCCACCCCATCCACCAAACCCCATCCCCTGAACGCGGAGTGCGGGGCAAAAGTCCTCTCATTTATTATTCAGTAGAATTTATGAAAGTCCTGTATTTGTTTTCCTTGTTCATGGACCGTGATTAATGTTTAAAAAAAAAATATGTGTTATTAAAAGAATCATATAAAACTCTGGCAATCATAATAAATAAGTTTGACACATCAAATCTATGAAAGAATGTAGTTAAGCAATCCTATAATATAACGAAGACAACTTGTTTTAATTTTTTCTCATTTTATTTAGCTTGTTTCCTTTTTAATTAATAGCAATTTAAATGTTCTTGTATACAGTTTTCAGCTCAAGAAAGTCTTAGATAAAAGTGTTGTCAATGATCCCTTTTTTTGAATGCTGAAAAAGAAACTGAAGTGATAGATTACAATGCTTACGCCAGCCTAATGTTCATGATTAAAAAAGTAAATAATGATAATATTGAGTAATTTTTAAAAAGTAATATTCAAGAAAGGAAGGGGGCTTTTCGCCATTAGTCCAACTAAAATAATAGAGTTTGAATGAATATTTAGAATTGGGGAGAGAGATGAGTCCCAGAATACACAATTTTTGTCGTAATTGAAATTAAATTATTATATGTTAAGGGTTTTACCACACTATTTTCGTTTTTCGGGTTTTTTCAAGCCAAAACATCCATATTAAATTTGAAGAGAGGAACATCAGTTTTATTTTGAAGAAGTATCATTATTTTTGGATAACGATTGCCTATATAAAATGAAAATTATATGTGCACATATATCATAATGACAAACACACAAAACAATCCCTAATGCATATTTTCATTAAAGGTAGGAATGAAATCTTAAATTATAAATTTGGTCAGGTGCGCGATTCACACAATTTTCACTTAACACCCTTACATTTAGTTAGATATATTTAGTAAAAATTAATTTATGCTCAAATTACTCAAATATTACGGCTCTTATTTTCAGAAAATCTTTTTCAAATTGGGAAAATATTTCTCCTCTTTTCTCCATTAGTCAATTATCAAATTCGTTAATAGTTTATATTTATCCAATTTGTTATTAATACTAACAATGAGACACGGTTGATAATTTGAAATTAACGAAGTTAAAATCGAGGGTGCCATTTTCAAAATTCAGCATTTAAGTCCATTTATTTGTACATTGATATGGCGAGTTTAATCAAAATCGTTTGAGCCGTTTTAAGAAAATTGTAAAAAAGTGTAAAATCAATTATTTTAAGTGGCATTGGTGATAAGTAGATTTTAGCAATAATGTTGCTATAACAACCCAGGCATATATTTATATTAAATACTTAATTTCAGTTTCGTACAATTTTTCGTTTTTGAGCTAAGCTGTTCCTACATGCACATACCGTTTCGCGAGACTTATTTTTCATTTATATTTGTGGTTAAACGTTCTTACCAACTTCAATTAATACAAACAAGACGTAACTTGCAGGTTACAAACCAATTCACCCCAGAGTGGAAAGGTCGAGATTCATTCCGTGCATCCGACACGAAATAAATTTCAACCCGCCCAGGCCGGATTCGAACCGGCGCCGCAGCAGACGCGAGGCTGCTAAGATGACGCCTTAACTCTCTCGGCACCAAGGCCTCCATTTCGCGTGACTTTAATTAGACAGAGGGGACATTTAAATTTGTATTTCCATCGAAATATTCCAGATTCGGAAGTTCTCCGTACTAATATATTAAGGTATATTTCATATGTAGGCAAGTGAAAATAAAAAAGAATAAATAAAATAAAAATAATTACAAATAAATAAAATAAGAGTAATTACAAACAAATAAAATAAGAGTAATTACAAACAAATAAAATAAGAGTAATTACAAACAAATAAAATAAGAGTAATTACAAATAAATAACATAAGAGTAATTACAAATAAATAAAAACCTTCTATTAAGTTTAGTTTAGAAGTAATTTTAACATTATCGCTTTATTTCATGGTAAGACGGTCGATTCACGGGTTTGTCATAAATAGCAATTAACAATTTTATATCAATTACTAGTATGATCTATAATTATTAAATTGTAAATATTTAGGTTTTGACAATCTTTATAGTTTTTTTACTGATAAGAAGTAAAGATAATGGAATTGTGATTCCATTTCCATTCTATCCTTGAATCAAAATGTGTTCCAATTCCAACCTATGTAATAATTTATTTTTATAAACATACCATTATTTTCTATACATAGAATTTCTGTGGTACTAGTAGTACTCTGCCCGAGAATTAAGATTGCTTTAAAGTTTTTGAATCAGATCTCGAACACTAGAAAATCATGCATAGGATATTCAATATCATTGGTGTATAAGAATTTTTTTCTTCAATTGAATAGGAATGCCAGAAAGCTTATTTGACAATGATAAGATATTGTACAGAGTGCTGTCGACGAACCAATCATAAATGGCATCTTGATAGCATGTTTGGCTCCCGAATCACGAGTTTCATCAGGCATTCCGTTTGAGGATCCTCTTATCGACAGCGGCTCCAAAGGGTTCGTTACCCTCTCAATCGATTTATTTATTTATTTAAAACCGTCCCGAGGTATTGTGTCACCTGGACAGCGGAATGGCCTCAAGCACTGCCCTAAATAATATTCATAATTTCACCTCAAACTTATTTATTATTGAAACCATGATTGATGCTTTGTTTTTGACACGCTTTACCAAAATTCAAATCTTGAGTCAATTCGTAAATAATTTATGAGAAGTAAATATTTTAGTAGCACTAAAATTCTCCGTTAAGAGGTATCGCAAAAAAAAAAAAAAATCCAAAATTCCTAAACTTGGATATTTTATTACAGGGCTTGTAACTGCTATAGGAGCATGTTTTGGGGCTTAAATTTTGGCTTTTAGTGATGCCAACTTACAATCAATATTTCATGCAATAATAATTTTTGTAATTTAACTATAATTAAATATAAAAAAAAAACAATATTTCGCGTTTTTTTATTTTTTTTTGCGAAAAGTTTTTGACCTATCCAAAGCTCATATTTTTCGGCTTTTTAGGCACGTTATTTTTTTACTTCATCATCCTCCCAAAAAAAAAAAAATTTGTCAGTATCTTAAAGGTGATGAAATAACTTTCCGGCACGTTCATGATTTTTTTCACCAGGTTGCTATTGACGTATTTTTTTCTAAAACAAACATTTTTTTTACTCTTTTTCTTCTAAGTATTGTTTAAAAATTATGTAATGAACCAAGAAATATTTTTATTTTCTCCTCTTATGTGAAATCTATTCAATATTTCATCAAAACTCGGCCCAAGAAATCCAGTTCCAGCAGACTGGTTCAGATCAGGTCTATCCTGGTCCAGTAGAGAGCCAATTCCGACCAACAGCTGGCCCTACAAGACTGACAGGCACAATCAGTGCTACAGCACCCGCCGGCTATTGGTTAGCATGTACCGTTCCGTTTCGACTCTTGGCGCAGTGCTCCGCGGGAACCGAGAATCGATTCTCCATTTCTAGCTGATATATAGATCCATTGTATGTATACAAAATTAAACAGTTCGGGAAAGGTCTTTGATCCGAACAGAATTGAATATATGATAGCCTCATTTTCTAATTTATTTATTTACATGAGAAACTTCCCCAGCAGTAATGTAAGCATTCATTTTGTAAATATTAAAATTTGATCTGATTGGAAAATATAATATTTTTTTAATTTTCTGGTATAATAAATTGCAAACAATAGCATCTACTGTCAATGTATCATTTTCTAATGCATGCGCATTAGACTGAGGTGTATTAGTACAAGAGGTAAGGGGATGTAATGAACCGAAATAGAGAATTCCACCTCCTTTGTGTGAGGCCGAAATCGAACCAGGCTTACAATAATGATATCATTTCGGCTCCCGAACCTAATACAGCTCCTATTCAAATGAGAAATTGTCCTCCAACAGGAATCTGGTTGCTTATTAGTTGTTGGCTTATAATTAAATACTGATCATTTTCATTTGGTAGTCTTTCATATTACATTTGAACATAGTTACACAAATTGTAAGTACAAATGAATGCACGTAGTGAAATGAAATTTTAAGGATCGTTCTGTAATGAATGTATATATTTATTTTTTTACTTACCATAATCTTATGTAAGATGTCCTGAGATATCCTATTATAGATAATTACATAAGACAGATCTAACAGCTTTGACCAGCATCATACTACATTATGACAGTTGTGCCGATAGCAATCATACTTATACATCCTTAATATATTTCAATAATAATGCGACATCTGAAACTTTATTTCTTGATTTTTCTGCTATATATTTATTTTGAGCTATTGCAAACCATTTTTAATAAGCAACCCAAAGTGGCCGCAACATTATTATCTGAAAATAATAATTATCTAAAAATGTTTATAATGTATATTGTTGACTATGTGAGTTACTCTCATTTTCTTTACTAAATCACAAAAGATCGTAATTAATGTTTATTTGTTTTTTATTTCCATTTTAAGAACAAGGGAAAGTCGTTTGACTTCCTGGGGTTTGTGAAAATTAGTGATATGTAAGTTGGATTTTCACTTATATCTACGAAAATATCGATAGCGCTTATTTTAAACTCGAAAATAATCTAAATTTGGCTGGAATTATTGTTATACACTATACAGTGCATTGAATGTTTCTTTATCATAAACGATATTGTTTTAGCATATTTTAATTATTCCTATTTTGACAGATATATTCACAAAATTTTCCTCTAGAAAAATCAAAGTTTCAGAGCAGATGTCGCAAGCCCGAAGTTCCAGCCGAACGACTCCGACGGGCCTTCAGAAGTGCAGACAACCTCACACACTCGGATCACTAATTCGTATAGGTTCGTGTTTCCAGTGCACGGATGGTCTGCGCACATCTGGGCTCCTAACAAGGCCCCACTGTGCACTGGAGCGCTGTGGGTTGTGCAACTCTCTCCAGCATACTGTTTCAATTCCTCGGTTTCGAGTGGCTTCTCTCTCTCTATCTCTCTCTCTTCGATCTAGTTCCAGTTGGACCAATTCCAGACCATCCCGACCGTCGGCCAAGACCTTCTTCATCCGGAAGAAACGTGAAGGAGCTGAATTAGTTCCCTTCCTCTATGGCAGAGTCCACTTCCCTTGACATTGCGCCTGATTTAAAATATAAAAGCCCCCCTCTCTTCCGAATTACTTGGCCCACCCTATTTTCTTTTAGAAAATAGTGGAAGAGTCTTGAATATAAAAATCTAGAATAATTCTTCAATCTGAAATACTAGGTTTATATCCGTTGCCGCAGGAAATAAATCGGTAAGTTAACTATTGCGACTTTTCGGAAACCTAATTTATTTCCTCTATAAAATATTTATAAATCCTGTTATTTTATTTATTTATTTCATGAGCAATAAAGGGAGTATGATCTTTCGTTTTCATCAACCTCGTCCACTCTTTCTAAAATCTTCTCGTCCTCACAATTTACAGAATCAATGAAACTTTGTGGAAATTTGAGCTTAATTCAGTTCTGAGGACTGTACATAAACGATATGTACAGTCCTCAGAACTGAATTAAGCTACTAATCAACTAAAATAAATATGAATTGCTTACTAATCAACGGATTAGTAAATTTCAATGACAATCTAAGTCCAATATATTAGTAACATGTAGCATGGATGAACTATGTAATTTTTGTTTTCTTCTCACAGAGAAATTTAAAAAAATGGAATTTTTTTACTTTGGTTTGCACATGACGTCATCCTTTACGGTGTGACATAGCAATGAAAATTTTATAAATAAAATAAATTTAATAGTATTTTTGTTTGTACTATTTCCAACGTTTCGTCACAATGCATTCCATTTTTCGTTCTCAAATACATAAATAAATTCGATGGCATTGTGTGAGGTCAGTTTTAATCGTATAGGTATATAAAAACATTAAGTATTTATAGAGAACAAAAGATTGCTAAAAAATATTATTTTTGCTTGTTGTCAATATTTTATTTGTCATGTGTGAATTTATATACATTTTTTTTTTGCTTAATCATTTAGAATGATACATACTGAAAATGTTTTGTAGAGTTCGTATTTCTTTCTGAAAACTTTTTTTTTCAAACGTAAAAATATTTTTAAAAGATGTTAATCATCGATATCTGGAGTTAAGTCATAGTTTTCCAAGTACGAAGTAACTTAGTTTTTGTAATTTTTTTTTTACTAACTACATTATTCATTGTAACTAATCATATAACTAGTCTTATTTGTTTTGAATAATTAAAACAAATAAGAATAATTTGTTATAAGACAAAAAAAGCTTAATTACTCCTATTAGTCAATTAAAAAAAATATAATAAAATACTGAAGGATAAAAAAGTATAAATTATTAACTATTATTATCACAACTTTAAATTGTGGTTAAATCACATCAGTACTGTGGCTTAATCATTTCATGTTTTATATGAAACAAATATTTAAATACATAATTTAATTTAAGTATTTAATTTTACATTATTTTCGACCATATCTTGAAATTAAAGTTTGATGAGTGTTAAAAGGGCCTGAGTCGGCAAAATAATTAATTTATTTTATGTTTGTGGAGAATCAGGCCGATAAGTTTCTTCAACTTCAGTAACATGTTAATCTAAGGTACCAAAATAGTAAGTTAAAATTTCATACTTGTACCATACAAATTATTTTGCTTGAGCAGTTTTTTTTTTCTTTTTTGTTCATCAATAATCCGGTTAATTTCGAGACAGTACACCATTCCAAGACATCTACACACACACACACATACGAGTATGGATTGAACTTCTGTCTCTAGTTGTTGTGGTTTAGACTGTTGTTGTGAGATGTGCTGCATTTTGTCTGTATATCTGTGGTCTTCTTTTTCCTGTCCTGATTATATCTTAATCTTGGCGAAATGCTGACTGGTTTGTTGTTTACAAGTCAAATCAACCAATCTAATTTGAAAAGTTTGCCGGTAAAATTTATTTATTTTTTTACATATCTTTGTGCAATAGTCAGAGAGTGGAAAATAGACATTGATTAATTTTTTAAAGGTCCAGTTTTATGTTTTGCTTTTTTGTTGATATTTGCGTTGAACTGTGTAGCTCCTTGTTTTTAAAGATATTTGGTTCAAATAAAATACATGTTATAGTGAATTAAACGAACAATATTTTCTGCTTAGTATTCATGCCTCTACTTAATCGTAAATTAGTGAAATAAAAAAAAAAAAAAAAAAATATATATATATATATATATATATATATATATATATATATATATAAATTTTAACGTTTTTAAAATAAAAATGTTCTTTTAAAATTAAAAATAAAGTCTCGATAATGAAATTTTAAACTCTTATTACAACACGATAAGAAAATTTTTTTTTTTTAAGCGTGTCCTTCCTGAGATATTTCTGATTGAAAATATCTGATTTTAGAAAAATCGCAATATTTGAAGACCCATTAAAAACAATTGATGTAGCTCTCATGCTTGGAATATTTTAGGGAAATAAAATACTATAATCACTATATCCTGAAAAAAATTGAAGGTGAGTCTGTCTTATCTTTAACATTTTTAATTTTAAAAGAGAACATTTTTGTTTTGAAAATATTAACATCTATCTATTTTATTTTTATTTTATTTTTTTGTTTATTTACAATTGCGATTTTTCGAAAATCAGGTATTTTTGTGTGAAATATCTCAGGGGGAGGAGGTATCCCTTAAAAAATCCAAAATTTTCAGAAAACATTATTTTATTGTGTTGTAATATTTTCTAAAATTTTATCACTGATACTTTATAATTTATTTTTAATTTTAAAAGAGAATATTTTTATTTTGAAAAAATCTAACATTTACCTTTTTTTTTTTTATTTACAATTAAGTAGAGGTATAGATATTGAACAGAAAATATTGTGCCTTTTAAGCTCTTTGACATGGTTAAATGTTTGAACCAAATATCTTTAAAAACCAAGGAGCTACAGAGTTTACCGAAAGTATCTGTAAAATGATAAATAGGCTGGCACACCAATACAAAATGGGCGTTCAAAAAAATTAAACTGGATTTTTAAAAAAATAATGAAATTTAAAATGCTTTCTCTAAGTTTTTGATAGGTTATCCCCTTGGAGTGGTCTTTACACCGAAGAGCCAATAGGAATTAAGGGTTGACCGAAATGAGAGCAATAATCCAAAGATGAGTGACGATGGCCGGCAAGTGGCTATATCCTGTTTGGCCTAAGTTCTCAATTACTGCCACTTATAGCTTCATTCCATCAATTAGTTCTTTCCAGCCAGCTCCAGTCTCTCTAACCTCCAGCATCTTCCCTCAGGTAGGTCTCGTCCTAGATCAACAGTAGTCCAAATAGACCCTTGTTATAACAATATTCTGCATATTCACTCGGTTGTATTAAAAGTTTTTTTGTCACAACAATCTTATCTGGTGTACCTACGTAATCGATTCCTCACCATATATCACTCATACCTCCAAGACACCTGATATTATCAAATCTGAAAGATCCTACTTCCGCTTCATTGACTACAAAGTTCCATTTTTAAATAAAACATGCCTACTAAAACCACAGTGCATGTATCTTATTATATCTCATACTTATTCCAAACAGAGAATCGCATATCAGTTTATGGAAATCTCATACCAGTAACTGTATTTCCTAATTCACTAGAAAATCTTTATGCAACCTTAAAATACCTATTTGCTATTTGCATCCCTCCTTATTTACCCATTATTTTTTTAGTTTCTGTCATGTGAACTTAGTTCTAAACGATAGTGAATGATGAATTAAAGTGTTGTAAAATGATGAATAAAATAAATAAAATGATGAATTAAATGGTTCCTCATCAATGTAAATCAAAGTAACCTTATATATCCTATTTCACTCATTCATTATATATATCCCATATTTATATATATATATATATATATATATATATATATATATATATATATATATATATATATATATATATATATATATATAGATGATTCATTTGAAACAAGGTGTTACAATATTTAGGTTTTATATACATTTATACATAATATATATTTTCTACAGCTACTGCATACATCGTCTGTTACATTGGAAAATTTTGTATGGAGACAAAGGATACTCATAATGTTTATCTTCAAGTTATGTTAATCATGTGTTTATTCATCTTAAACATAAGTTAATCCATAATGTTTGTTGTGGTTTTGCACCAGGACTGTAATAACAGTATATGTCTACACAATAGTGACTCAAATTGATAAATATTATATTGAATTTTAGACCTAGTGTTAAGTTCAGTGGGTAAGGCGTTTGACTGCAAATGTGCTCGGCACATGTTCTAGTTTGGGCAATCATAATTTTTTTTTACTCTGACCTCAGACGATTTTTGTAGACACTAGCTGTAGATATGCACTACTTTATAAATTTTATTTAAAAAATGTTCTCAAGAGAGACTAAAATAAAAAACTGTAAATTATTTAATGGTTATATTTAACTGTTATCAAATATTCCATTTCGTTTCATTTTGCAATTAAATTGCTTTAGCAATTCCTGAGGAAAGGGCTTGACTCAGGGATTTGAAACAACGATAAGGACTATACAACTTTATTTAATTTAGGAAGCTCTAAAACGTTCAAATTAAGTTTGATCTTGAAAAAACATTTTTTTTTTTCAAGTTTATCTTCTTTTACTTCAGGTCAGTGATTAAGGAAAACAAAATTGATTTTATTTTGTTAAAAATTCATTCTTATTTTTTGTTGTTGTTTATGCCCTTAAGGGAACGTTATTTGTAAAAAAAAAAATACTCGCATTAAAAAAACAATAAAAAAAACCGGATATAATATGGGTAATGTAGTGATGATAACGATTATTTTGACTCCAAACACATCACTACATTACCCATATTGTTAAACTTTAAAGCTAAAATAAAAGGAAAAAAAATGTTATGTATATTATGTCAAGCAATAGATCGATAATTATGCTGTATATGTAGCAACCCAAGGTATTTTGCAGAATTTAAGTAAGTAAAGCATTTCTATCTATTACTATTTACAGGAAGGTTTTCCCATCTCTGAGTACAATACTAATACTTACTACTTCTACAGCAGTCACATAACTATTTCTTATTTTACGCTGTAACCGAATATTCCCGCCACAAGATGCAGACAGTCCTGGAGGTGGAGTAATCCTTTAATGATGACACAGCGGACCGTAGTTCTGTCAGTTCGCTGGTTCCAGCTGCCCTGGGTATCGGCTTACTATCGCTCTGCGGGGACTCACGTGTCCGTCTGCCTGTCTTGTATGTTTGTCTTAGAGGCCTTTTTCTTGTATTATACATTTTGGTTTTATTTTAAAAGGATGGATTCCTTAACAAAAAATATTTCTACGTCCAGTTATGTTCAGTTTCGGACCTAGAATCCTAGCCCGTTTTTTCCTATATTTGTCATCTTTTTCGTAGATTCTAACGGTAATGGCTCAAGATTTTTTTTTTTTTGTGAAATATCCTTACTTCTCCATTCGAGTCCTTAGCTTTTGTGGTTATCACTCTCATTATCAACCTCTTCTTATTTCTATACTAATAATTAAGAGAAAACCGTTGTCTTGAATCATCCTCCAGAAATATGAGAAAGAAATTCGTCACGAAGTCTCTACGCTTTTTAAATAGTTAAATAGTATACATTGTCATTCATCAACTGAGTTGGAGACTATGTCACTATTATCATAGATTAGTAACTAAAACCAGCAAATGTGGTGTTAAAATGATAATGAAATGTGAGGCATGGGAGAAAAATAGAACCTGGATCACCTTTTCATGGGCTTAATCCAGGTCATGGAAAGAGATTTCTTATTTATTTTTTATGTTTTCAGTTTCGAAGATAAAAAATGAAAATAAATTATTTTTAGCCATTGTGTAAAAATTTCGTTTAATTTTAGTATGCGGACTCCAAATTGTCCCTCTCGAAGTATGCCCGAATATGCCGAAGTATGGATTTTTCGAAAAATTCCAAAAACAAAAACAAAAAAACCATTGAGATACTGTAAAAAAAAAACTTTTTTTTTCTTATTTTTATGTTATTTCTATAATTTCGTTAACCGCTGATTGTAACAATTTAACGAACATTAACTAGAACGATTTTTCTGCAAGATGCCATTGTGTATTTTACTTAATATTTTTTTTTAATAACATTTAATGGCTTTGAAGAGAAAAAATGGGTGGGTATTCATGTAAGTACTATGTCATTTAAGAGTATTTTTTTTCTCATTTATGAGAAGTGGGGTAGCTCAGTGAGTAAAACAGAACTCTTTGCTCTTGGGATTCGAGTACGGCTGTGGGCAGAAAAATTGTCTTGTTTTTTTTATATCAGCGATGGATCGACTCTATGATCAGGAGATCTTGAACACACCAGCCTCTATAACGTGGGCACCCGACCTTTCATTGGGAAAAACCTTGTTGCTGGGTATGGATGCTGATCACATCTTTTTTTATAACCGTTTGGAAGCAGTATCGTACTTATCAAGCAGTGAACCCAAGGTCATTCATGGGTTTTAGTTGAACAAGATTCCCCCTCCTCTTGTTATTGAAGTATGACTACATAGTGTTATAATTATTCCATCAATGATTTTTAAAGTAACCATCCTACGCTAGAGATTTTGCAGAACAACAACCACTGATGAACTTATTACATTTAGATAATTTACTGTGATAGGATTCATTACATGTTTGTCATTGAACAGGGTGTCGATACCTTATCTCCTCTTTCTTCATTAAGACCAGGCCATAACAGGACTGTCTGCAAGCGATATCCCGCCAACCTTATCATGTAATAAATGAAGAACAGTATGTTTTTTTTTGTGTTTTTTTTATCGAGATATAATATTATTTATGACAGATGAGTGCTCTGATAACAAGAAACAAACCAGTGCAGCAAATCTACAAACATGTACAGCAAATCAGGTCATGACTGAGTGGGAACAGCTGGTCGCCATCTTGTCGGGCGGTCTTCTTCACTCACGGTGCATTAACAGCTTAGAAAGAAATGAAGAAGAAAAAAAAAAAATTCTCGCCTTACTCACGATTATTATTTGTCAGTGCCGTACATGTGTAATAGAGAACGTTATAATATAATATTTACCTAATGATATCTCTTAACCACATATAGCAAATTTTTTAATCATAATTTTTTTTTATTTAGAATTTATTTCATAGCAATATAATATATTTAACCCTATTAAATAAGGGCATTTAATAGGGTCAGACAAATAATTCAAATAAATTCAATTTTATTTTATTTATTTATTTTGTAGTTAACAAATTTTAAATAACTTATATTGATTTATTATATACTATTATAGCATTATTATTTATATGACATTATATTCATTTTTTTTTGCTTTATTTGTTTATTTTCACACCTGTCAAAGTTTACAACTAGTAAATTAACTGGCAAAAATATACTATCGTGGCATGGAAGGCATGATAAAGAGTAATACCCAGCGGCACGTCTTCCTGTCGTGATTATTGTATATAATTAGGCAAGGAGATCCCTCGTCCAGCTTCTTTTTAGCCTTCTGCGAGTGTTGTCAGGCATGTTGGTTGTAGCCTGGTCTTATATAAGTGTGTTAGGATGTACGTGTAAATTATCGTGAAATCGTTTGTAGTGGGACCGTACGTGTTCGTTAACTTTTGAGATATTAAGGTCTGTATATAAGGTAATATTGCCGATGTACCAAGGGGCTTTAGTGATAATCCTAAAAAAATTTCACTGAAAAATTTGAAATTTTTGTATGCGTGTCCTTTGAATGTCCCGTTAATCCGTGAAGCGTATGCCCAGATGGACTTGAGTAAATAATTGTAAGTATTCAATGGCTTAGTTTCAATTTTGAACGTCTTTAAAGAAGAGAGTATAAAAGTTTATTCTTTTTTTAGTATTTTTATGAAATAAGATTGTCTTATTTAGACTGAACTTCATAAAGCCTGTTACTGTACAGTCGACAGCAGAATTGAACATTATTCAAATAGAAAAGTATTCGATAATTTTAATTCGTAATTATCGTTGTCATATATTTAAATTATTTTTTACTAGCTTAAGTACTTTTTCCGAGCAAATATCACATTAAAGAGACTTGATTATAGGGGATAAGGGTGGTCCTTTGGAAATATCAAATATACATCGATTGTCTTCTGATTTTGGCATATGGTCGATCGCGCAAAATTTTACCCACCACGAATAAAATTTCATATTTTAATTCCTAGAAAATGAATATACATTTATGTTTAGTTTCTCCTCAGCTTCTTTGCCTTAATGGCGGTATCATACAAATGTATATAAATTTGCCCATCGGATATTTTTTAACAAAAAAGTTTAGCCAATCATTGCTATAATTTGTGTAGATATTAACGTGGATATCTTAATATCCATTAGAATCTTAATTAATAATTATTTTACCATATTGATGGTTGTTTTTGTGTCGCTGAAGGAGGAAGAATTACATAAATTGTCAGTTCGTAATTCTCGGAAAAAAAAATACCCTCGCTTATATATATATATATATATATATATATATACATATATATATATATATATATATATATATATATATATATATATATATATATATATATATATATTTGTAGTTCGTAATTTGTAATTTTAAAATAATCAGAAACTTTCTCATGTATTTTCATGAACCATACTTTTCTCGTTTAATATGTATTATAAGTTTAAAACTTGCCTTTGTTTCAAGTTTTGGTCTGTCTCGTTGGATCACTTGAAATTTGAACTGCCGAAGTACGTAGTTCCAGGAAATTTTCATATCGGCAGCAGGTGGAGCTTCAATTCAAATTAGGCGGTATTCCTTTTAAGGCTCATTTCTGTGAGATCAAGTTTTTAAATTTCTTGAAAATAATAATGACCACTAATTAACAATTTTGCTTCAGTGAACTAGTGCAGTATATATCCTATCAAGATCCATGGCAGAGCAATCTGTACTCGCGATGAACACAGTACAGTTATTGGATTTATTGGCAGTGACGGACAACTGAGTATATAGATTGTCTTGTGTAGGGAGTTCGACAGCCAGTCTTCTATGGCCTCAAGAAAATACATTTAAATTAAGAAAATTAATTTAAACTTAATCCCTCATTATAAAAATAAAAAGGTAATATATCATGTTTGTATAAAATTGTAAAGCTTTAAGATATTTATGAAAGAAGACATTCTAATAGTAATTTTGATATAAGCACCTCTCTGGGGTCTTGAGTGATGTTTAGGTGTAATTAGAAGAGATCTCTCATCCAGCTCATTGTCAGTTTCTTCCAACTATTGCTTTGGCATGTTAAATTTTATAATTTTGTCATGATGTTCTTGTAGTTTTTTATTATTTGAGATATTGCTATCAGTGTTAATTGATATATTTGCTACATTTGTGAGCTTGTATTTTTGTAAGCAGATCTTTAAGCCAAGACATGTGACTTTAAGAAGTTAAGAATACTATTTCTGTCTCAGTTTCAGTTTTGAAACTTCATCTTGAAATGTAGAGTGGTAAACATGTTGTCCTCCTATTAAATGTAAATTTAAGAATGTACTGAATCATTTTTATACACGTTTGTAATCATGACAATGTGGAGGAAGATTTTCTAGTGATATGGATTGTGTTGTGTTCTAAATTGTTATTTATTAGAATATTTCATATGAAGAAATTGTTAGTTTTTTTTGTTAAGATTTTACTTCATTATAATTCCGTTATTCATATAATTTAATTTCTTTTAATTCTTTATCATTTTTTTTATTAGCATTATTTTTATTTAACTTTTCCTAAAATAAATTAAAAAAAAAGAAAGGTTATAGAATAAAAAATAAAGTGTCTTTATCTTCCTTCAATTTAAAATTAGCAGTTAAGGGATTTCAATTATTTCAAGCTATTTATTACTACAAGAGGACCTTAAAACGTCAGGAAAAATAGCTATAATAGTTTAATATTGTTATTTATACTAATACAAAACAAGTTTTTGATGTATAAACTGTAATTAATAATAACAATATATAATACTAAAAATTCTGAACTAATTTTTACTTAATATAATTTTTCTAGAAGAAAACATATAAAATCATTCCAAAATACTTCAATATGATTGGTATATGTATTGATTTTTTTTTATGACTTTTTCCAATTTTATTCAAATAATAATTTTCGTCCTACTTATTTTTTACGGTATCAATCGATACAGCTTGTTTCATAATCGATACAAGGATCAGATGAAGACTTAACAAGAGGCCATTAGCCGAGTGGTTGCCGATCTATTGGAGTCCCGCTCAGGAAACCCGAGAACCATATGGTCTCTGTCCTTAGCATACAGACAAAACTTCTCCTTAAGAGATTAATGACGGTATTTTGTTTAGTCCAATTTGGAGCCAAATAGAAGACATTTGTAGTAAATTAAACATTCTTTTTCTCTTAAATAAAAAAAATCCTACAACGAAAGAAAAAATGGTTCTGGAGAAATACGGTAGGATGAATTTCCGAATAAGTTAGTGTACTTTCCAACTTGCAAGCATTAATCATGAAAACATTTGTCCATTTATTTATTTTAACCACACAAGCTTTTAGTTGTCAATGCCAATAATTAAAAATAGTATAATAAATAATATATTTTAATTTCGCAATAAAATAAAAATATATACTTTTTTATGATGATGATCAATTGTGTTCGGTAACGAAGAGATTTCATCTGTACCGACTGGACGATCTTTTGTATTTTATTAATACTATTTGATATTGGTACAATTATGAAAATAAAATGCATTATTTCATATTTATATTTGATTTGCAAACGAGCATTCGATCATAATTTGGTAATTAGGTCAGGAGTAAAATTTAAAAAATTCTACAACCTCAGGAGATTTCTCGCCCAACTTCTTTTCAGCCGTCTGAGGGCGTTTTCAGGCATATATATCGAGAATTAAATTTGTCTGTCTCCAGTTCCTATTTGTTCATATTTATTGAGCACCTGAACTAAACGCAGACTGTGCAAATCTAAACTGTATTTTTTTTTTTTTTTTTTTTAGTGTAATGTCGACTACCTTGTGAGAACTGAATTCGTTTGATTGCGGCGTTTTAGTTTTACGTGCATTTTATAAGCTCCAAGTCATCCTCGTCCAACGTAAATTCTAAGATAAAATTATTTTAATATGTAAAATTTACGACCAAAATAATGAACTCACATATAAAGTATAATTTCATTATTTTGGTCGCTAATTTTACCTCTAAGCTTTAATTTAAGCTTTTATAATAATTAAGATTTGAGCTTTTATGATACGTATTTATGCTTATTTGCATAGATACTCGAAATTACAATATAAATTAATTATTATTTACGTTTTCAAAAAACTTGTTTTTTTCTTTTGTGATTGGGAAAGGTAATTTAGATACAGTAATAATTGAATTGATAACGATTAGTATTTTATTTTATCACATTTTATTTGGATGCTTACTTGAGTCATACTTTTATTAAGCGTGAGATTATGAAATATACATATATATATATATATATATATATATATATATATATATATATATATATATATATATATATATATATACACACATACTCTGGTTTGGTATAATTAGAAAGGCATAGCATTATATCAGAGTCCAGTTCTCGGTCAGTGGCCTCAAGAAGCCCAGCTACTTAGGTGAAGCCACTCAATATAGTCCTACAGTCAGATATCTTAAAGTTACCAGGAAGTGAATGGGATTCGGCACAAATTAGTTTGCATTTGATGAGATTGCAAACAAATATCCTTTAATGAAACAAACACTTCTTTTTAAATAAATAAATAGTTCTTAGCTACTTTATTTTCAAATTAGTAAAAGCTAAATGTATGTTATTAAAAACTTTTTTGAAAAATATTATTTAAAAAACAGGAAAAAAATAAGAAAAGATCAGGAAATTACTTCTTATTCCATGGGCCTAGGAATGCTCATTTAGGACTACGCATTGTGTGAGGGTGGGAAATACAAGATTCCTTACTTCCATTTTTTTTCATTGCGATCTAAATAGTTTTGCAGTCCACAGACTGCTGGATCAAGAGGGGTTTAACAGTGATTGCTTTTAAAACATAGAAAAATAAAGGTCACGATCAGTTTAGACATATTTAAACTCTTCATTCCGATAGTAAACACACGTGATTGATAATAACCATTGCTCTTTCGATTTTAAGAAAAAATGGAAGTAAGGAGTTATGTAGTTTACACGCTTATACAGAATATAGTTCGGACCAGACTGGGTTTAGGAAAATAACTATGATTTGAGGATGATGCTGACCACATCCCCTTTTAGAAGAAATGCTCGTCAATTAGTACGTCCATTCTTATTTTATTCTGCATAATTGTAGGGGAAGGATTTTTTGTCCTGTTTCACTGACTTCTTCTATAACAATTCTTATATTATTTGCAGTCCACTAGTTGTTGCTGGAGAAATATACGAGTAATTTTGCAAAAACGTAAAAAAATAACGGAAGCGATTATTTTAGATTGATTTAAATTCTTCATTTTGGCATGAAACAAATGTGAGTAATAATAACCATTGCTTTCTCTATTATAAGAAATGATGCTGACCACATTCCCTCATAGAACCGCTCATCAATAAGCATGTCCTCCCTTATTTCCTAGTGCATAATTGTAGGGGAAGATTTTTTTTTCTTTTTTATTGATTTCTTTCATAATATTTTTTATATTCTACACACTACGAAAAATGGGCTTTATCATTTTATCTCATAATTTTAACGTTGGATTATCTCTAATCGTTTTTATGGTCTCTAATGAAACCACTTCCCTCACCATTTTCCGAAATAGGAATTATTCTCGGAATTATCTTCATCTTCGAGTTTATATTAATTTATAACATTAACAAGAAGAGAAAGTCCCGCATTGAGGAAATCCGTTGAGAAGGGAGCCCTCAAATCCACTGGCGAGATTCAACATAAACACAATTAGCATTTTTATTGAGACAGCTCCTGGCCTCCGCGGGAAGTGGAAAAAATAAACACTAGAAGTTTTAATTGGTCAAGAAACATTAACATCTGCTGCCTCCAGTTTAATTAGCAACTTGCCGAGACTCCTAAAGATGTTCTTTAAACGCAGCGATTTTTAAGCTGCACTCAGTTTTAAATGTTGCGTCTATTGACGATCGGATAGTTTTATGTAATTTAATAAATCAAATATATTATCGAATTATAATGCTTGATATTGTCAACGAATTATTCTCGACCGTAAAAGATGAACCCATTCAATTTCGGACGGAATAATATTCTCACACCTAAACCTCGGGAGAGATTTGACAGTCTTACTTCCTAAAAATAATAATTTATTTATTTTTGTATAATTTCGATCAATTATTTTGTACAATACGAAATTTATTAAAGGCATCTGAAGGATATCCAGCCAACGGTGATCTGACACGATTATGAATCTTGGCCGATTCATTACATTCTTAAACACGAAGGTTGGACGCCTCATGCAGCCAACAGTTCATCTTCATGGTCTGTAGTGCCAACTGCTATAGTAAAGAAAGGGCATGCATATTTAAAAATGATAAAGGGGAAAGAACTATTTACAATTTTAATGCTCTGAGTATAAAAATTATTAATCCCGTGAGGTATGATACGGGTTTAATGCAAATAATTATTGGTAAATTAAAGCATTTATCACCAATAAAAGGAACAATATACCTTACACAACGAAGGACATTTTAATTATATTCAAGCTTTTGCCAATTTTGACTATTATAACTTCCTTGTTTTTTTAATAGTAGGAGTAGAACTTTTATTGAATAAAGAGGAACATTATCAAAGCGCTTTATGTATCCTTAAATAAATAATAAATTTATGGTATCAAAATATGTTCGTTGTAACCAGAAACGTATATTGTGCGTAAATAAATAAAATCCATTGAAAAAAAAAATTAAAAGCTCTAAACTTATTCTTGGACTCTAAATTATTTTAATTCTATTCTCAAATATTACGGTATTTTATAATATAATATTATTTAAAATTTTGTGGTTACCGTTTTGTGAATTCAATTGAGAATCGACGTAACAAAATAATAACAGAATTAATGAAAAAAAATGCAGGTAACTATTCATTTTTCATTTTATTGAGATTAAAAATTATTATTTTTTTTTTTTAATTATTGATTCCATACCTACACCTGTTAACATAAAATCAACAGTCAGTGATAAAAGTGCCATATTTGATATGAGTTAATGAATTAGCTGCAGCATAAAATTTAAATTATACCTAAACAAAAATAATGGTGCAGATGTTCAATCAGATTTTGTCCTTCGGGTCTTAATTACTGCTTCACTGATGATGCACGAAAATATTTTTTTTTTTACCGGTTCACGTCCCTCAGAAATATGGAGCATTCTATTTTCCGACGCATCTGAATTTCAAATATATAGTTCCAATAGTTTGGAATAGTTTGCAAGTTGTCCAAAGATAAATTGTGTAATTAGTTGGAATATTGGAATAATCTCGGCTAATTTGAAATTATAATCCCATTGCGATAAATTTCTTTTTCCCTCTCATTGTTTAACAATCACATGTGGCCTTTTTTGTCGCCCTGGGTGGTAGTAACCACTATAAAAAAAAAACCTTACACTTTTAAGATGTGGTAGGCATTAGTTAAAATGTATTTTATGTTCACGATCCAAAGGCCAGATGCTGCCTTCCAAACATTGTTATGGGACTAATTGGCCCTGAAATATCACTTACATACTTTTTATCTATCGCACTCGACCGTTCCACGTGACGAACATGTTGTGATCTATAAGCATGTGTTTGTATTAAAATCTCTGCGTTACGGGGTGTTTATCAGTTGAGTGTCTGGCTGCAGAGTCTTGGCTAATTAATGTTAGCGTAGTCCAGCTTAATCAGCACTTGGTGGGGCGAACGTTCAAAAGGGGTGTAAACTGCTCAGCCAGCTCAGCTCAGCACTGCGCCCTCTGGGGGTCAATGATACATGAGTGGGAAGACTGATACTTGTTGGATACGGATACCGTGAATCATTACATACATATACTCACATTCATGATATAGTGTAAATGATACTATGAATATCAGAATTCTTTTCTAAATTTAAAAAGAGGGCATCTGTATTTGTAAAACTCGATTATTTAAGCCACTAATTTAACTAAAAGCCATCTTATTTCTAATAGAAAATTTCAGAAATATTTTATTTAAGCTGCCGATCATGTTTCATCTCTGATTTCTTTCCACTTAAAACAATCCTTCTACGGGTATTTTAATCCGTGGTGCAACGACGTTTTCTATCTACCAAAAACTATTTTAATATATTTTTTTTTAAATGTCTATAAGAAACAAAGGAATATTGTACTTAACTCCAAATCAATAATATATGCAGATTATTGGTATTGGAGTACCATCCCGACTTTTCAGAGGCTCAACTCGTAACAACTAACCATTTGTTTTGATTCATCAAAAAAAATGTATTCTTAAAATCGAAAGTTTTCTCTCGCGTTTTACGTTATTATACAAGACACATTACTGGCGTGTCTATCTGACTGTAGTCAAATCCATGTGACGGCTTAATACCAACTACTGTTTATCTAATTTTGATGAATTTTTTAGAAATTGTGCGGGTTGAGACTTTGAAGGTCCTTACCAATTTTATCAGCTTGCATACCCCTACTTTCGCTTACGCATGCGCAAATGTATTTTCCATGATACGATTATAATTCAAAAACAGTTCTTCCGAATGGCCCAACGATAGAGAAAAAGTTGGGGATTAGAGTAATTATACCCCAGTATCAATTTTATCAAATTTCATCCAATACTTTCGCTTAAGCATGCGCAAACTTATTTTCCTGTACACGCCTCTATTGCAAAAACGGCTCCGATTTGGTCTAAAGTGGGGGAAAGCGAGGAAATATTGTTCAAATTATTCAGTATCAACTTTATCAAATTCCCTATAAGAATTCATTTTTATTTAATTGTTAATTGTATTATTCTTAATACAACATAGTTACTTTATCACGTAAATTTACTACTTTATCACGTAGGGAACTATTCCCACCAACTTGGAAATTTATTTTATTTTTGTTTATGCACCTCATAAACTTAATTTAATTTAAATTTAATTAATAAAATGAATAAAAATAGATCCAGATTAAAAAAAAAAATTATAGTGTTGATACATGCGACTATTAGTTATAGCCTTCGGCCAGTAATTTTACCAATGCTCCAACATTCACAAATCTTCTGATCAACCCCAATAGCCAATTCGGCCAAACTATTTTACACTGGTGTGAGCCGAAGTTACTCGTAACCAGTGGGTGACGGATCACAATTTTCGTAAAGGTTGTCGAAGTCAAAAAAATAATTTCTAAATTGAAAAAAAAAGAAGAAAATTAGTTGTAGCAGATCTATCTAGTTGTAACAGCTGAGTACTAATCCTTATTGAGATGGATCGGATGATATCGAGGTCTCGGATGGGTTCGATTCAAGGCGGGATAGATGGTTTTTCACAAGCGGCTTCCTAAATACTTCCCAGCCCCTCTCCTCCCTTCTTTATCGCTTTTTGTATTATTGGATCATTTTTAATATCCAGCTTAATGCCCTCCAATGAGAGCTTTCATCTGGGCAGCTTTATCATTACCATATTTCTGATTACTTTCTGATTCTCTGATTAGAGATTGATGCGCTCTTTTGAAATTATATTTCATCATTCTAAGTATTTTTTAATAATTATCCGTTCTTTATACGGATCCCTAAAGAAATTAATATTACTTAGACAAAGCTGGAAATTTTTTCTCTAAAAATTTACGGGATTTAACTACCGAAGATAATATGCCATTAAAAGTATCAATAATTTTAGGTAATTCAAATACTGACGATATGTCAGTTAAAGAGTTTTTCAATTTATTAATGAATTAAAGTTCTGCATTAAAATTTCAATAAATAAAGAAATCTGGTGCGGTGCGCGCCTCACATAACTCACGTTTACCACCAAACTTTGTGTAGAAATTAATTTTTGTTTAAGCAGGCCAAGTGAAATTTTATAAGTTTCCCTTAAATAATCTAAAAGTATAGAATATTAACTGCAACAATCACTTAAGTTTGAGCGTATTTCGACACTCAATTACCTTCTGTAACTTTATATATTATATATTAATTTTTCTAAAATCTTTAGTTTTCCAACGGTCTATTTATAAAACTACTCTTATATCAGGAAGTTCGTTTTCAACCTGAGAACATATTTCTTCTTTTTTCTTCTTTAATTAATGATCAAAATCTTTCATATTTTATATTTATCTATTTTTTTATTACTACTAACAAAGGAAGACGGTTACTTGTTTCAAATAAACAAAACTAAAGGTACTTTAGAGGAAGCCATTTTGATGAATTCGGCAATTATACGTTTTCAGACTATCTAAATGAGGATAAGATGATAAAGTTAAGGATGAAAAGAATAGTTACTGATATAGTAAGGAGTTAAAAAGCAGTTGAACAATATATCTATTGAAAAATTAATAACTGGTAAAGTAAAAATAATAATTAGTAATAGTAATTACAACAAACTAATAAAATAATTATAATGAAAAAGTAAATAATGATAAAAATAAAAGTAATAACAAATATACAAGTAATATTATAATAATATCAAATAAATAATAATAAAATGTAGAAGGTAATTTTGAGGCGGAATATATTTAATCAATACTTTGTTATTCATATTGTAAACAGATTCCCTACATATTTCCCACATATTTACTATGCTTGATTGATTAGACATCAATGTTACAAAAATAATCTCCATACGCTGCAGGGTTGGTTTGGAATGCATAAGCATTCTTCTTTGATGAAAATATCCTATTGTCAATCCATTTTTATTATACCTACATAGAATATTTGAAATTTCTGTACATATTCGTAGGCATCGGACCATGAAATGGTTATAAATATGATTACGTGTGATGGGTGCTATGAACAGCAAGAATCTTATTAAAATTAATAAACTTAATAAAATGGGTAGTGAGGGTATACTTATTATAAGATATTCTTTTATTATTATTTATTATCCTTTATATAGGATTCCTTTATTCTTCGATAAATAACTAGGTCACTAAATAATTAAAACCGGTTAGAATCTAAAGTGCTGCATTCCATTCCATTGGTAACAGACGAAGCAATTTAGATTTGTTTAATCCCTTTGTTTTCAGCTATCCAACTACTGGAGCTAGGTAAAATTCCTTTGAAGCACTTTTCAATTTTCCATTGATGTAGAAATCTGAGAGAACTAGCTAATTTAATTAACTCTAAAATTCAGCTTTGACATCTTCAAACTATGTATGAGGTAAGGTACCCAAAATCCGTTCCGTCATCCAAACTCGTTCCTGAAGCTATAATGCGTTGATATTGCTGCATGAATACTCTTGTAATAATTAAGCACCATCCAATTGATTGTTTATAGTAGTTTGTTTTTTGGCTCAGTATTCGGTAACTAGGCGCTTTTATTCTAAAGGATTCTGAAATTCGTTCTCCTTTGTTTATGTTATTTCCACCCTGTTAATTTTAATTCTAATCTATAATGAATTGTCATATTTTTGAATAAAATAATCAATAATTAAGATTTTTAAGTATTTAATTTGAGTATATGAATAAATAAATACGAGTATATACTGAAAAATGTTTTAAGTATTTTAATGTAAATAAATTTTGCTTTGGGGAATCATTTGCTATTATTTAAATGATCCTGACTTCAAATAAATAGTAAATTGTGAGCTTAATTGGGTGACGAAATTAGGGACTCTCTTTTAAAATCCTAACATTTCGGTAAAATAACTCAGCGAAAAGATTATTTAGTTCTGGCCGTTAACGATGTCAACTTCTGTTGGTGTAGAACAGAACTGCTTGCATTAATGTTTTGGGAATTCTAAACTTTAGTTTAATATTTCGAATATCGAATTCGGCTTAGATGGACCTTGTTTGGCAACTTTCCTTTAGTCTACTAAGGAATAATTCAATTGTTGAACTAATAATATGTGCGTTATAATAAAATGCTTTGTGAATAATTGCTACGGATGTAATTAATTTTGGACAAAGGCCTTTTGGTAATTAACTGTTGAGATGAGACAATAATACTCTTACAGTTGGCGGTTGTTGATGCGGGTACCAGCTCCTTCAGTACACTGATTGCTCTGAACCTGAACAAGTGGCCTACACTTCTCAATTACCCTTTTAACGTAGTTTTGACAGCGTGGGGTATGCCATGGGAATCTTTATTGCAGCTCTGTTATCGACGTAGTGACGTATTGCGCTGAGATCAAAAATGATATTTATGGATAATTATAATAATTAATTATGTATAGCATTATATCAAGATGCATTCAATTATTGTTTGTTTTTAAAGTGAAGATATTTTTTATAGTAATTGGTATTTGACATAAACATCTTATTCCACAAGTTTCTACAGTTTCAAAACCAACTGCACTCACCCAACACAGTACTGCATTAAAGCATTCAGTTTGATTTTAAAAACCCATAAACTATAGATACTTATATAACAATAAACCATATATATTTATAGATACTTATATATAACAAATATATAAAAAAAAATGTATAATATATATTTACTATAGATACTTATATATAACAAAAATTAGAAAAATTATTGAAGATATATACATAACAAAACACATTGAATCTGTTGGTTTTAAAACTGTCTCAAGAAATTTGAACAACTATTAAGTATAGAGAGAAGCAAATTTGAAATAACAAGAGAAAACGTAATAAAAAAACTGAAGAGGAAAACAATAAATAGTATTGTTATAAGGACTGTTGATAAAAAACATACAGAGTAAAATAGATGATTTAACAATAATAAAATATATTAGGAAGCTAAATATATTGCCAAATACGCAAGAGTAATCCTTCGGAGTTCAATGCGACAGTGAAAATGAAAGGACCATCTTTGCTAAAATGAATAATTATAAAAATTGTATTTATAAATCAGACGATATGTCGTCTACGTGTACAATAGGCATTATGATGAAGTAAGAAGAGTAAAACCAAAATTTTACATACTTTATACAGTAAATTATAACACTCATTAACATGTTATAATTATATTTAAGCTATCAAATAAAAGTAATATATGTAATATAATCATAACCTTATTAACTTATGTAATGATGCATTGCTGAGGTTATCTGAAGATGAAGTACATACCCCCAAACGTTTGTAAACAGTAATTGAATAAAGAAAAAAATTGGAAAATTTATCTTCATTTATTTCTAAGTGTCATTTTCCGAAAGTGTCTAAAAGTTCTCTATTAGAATGTTGTTTGGTAAAACCGTTTGCCTTAATTTTATCATAACTTTAGCTATAATTGAAATTACGTAATCTTTCGTTAGATCTACCCTATATAATTTCATAGTTTTTTATCCTTTAGTAAATCTTAATTCAAGCTTCGTCTTACATTCAATTTAGCATTTTCATTTACCATTTTCATTGAAAGGTGAGAGGGATTCCATTTTGAATTCTAGTTAGTTCACTAAATTTATCTGGTGGCATAAAATTCAGTTTAGCAAATTTGAAGTAAGGTTTGTGGGTTTCGCTAGGTTGGAAACCGTTGTTTGATCGACGCTTCCTCGATCTACTCAGCCGTATGATAAGTACTTCACTTAAATCTGGCGGCTGTAACGAATTCACCAGTGTATCCCTAGAATATCTGATAATATTTGGGATTTTTTTTTTTTTTTTTTGAAATTGTCATTAATGAAAAATAAGTAGATTTTTTAAAATATTAAGTATAATCACCAGCACCTTCATGATATCAACAAATCACACCCGTCATGGAATACTGTAACATCTCAAAAAATTTTGTGACGGAATTCGGTTCAGAAAGGTGGGAAAATTGTGTGGGAAAGTACAGTTCATTGGTTAGTCAAAAGATAGGGAAAGTTACAGTTTTGGATGGGAGGTATTACGCCAGATGCGTCCGTGGAAGACCATAGGAACTCAATTTCCCAAAATACTACTTTTTTGAGATATTACCGTATTCCACGAAGGGTGCGAAATGTTGACAACAACAAAAATACGTAATGTTTCGTCGGATTTATCCATTGATTTATTTTATATAAATATTTAATATTCCTTTTATTCTTTGGTTCAATTTAATAATAAGAGTATAGAATATTTTTAATTTTGGTGATTATATCAAGCTATCAAACTAAATATGAAAAATCGTCGTTTTTAATTGTCAATGTTATGCCACTGCTTTTTTAAAAAAGTTTATTAAATCAACGAATTTTAGGCTCTACCTGAAGTATATTCATAGCTTTGATAAAATAAAAATAAAAAGTCAACGAGCTCAGTTAAGAGTTCAGTGCATTTGGAATAACAATTCAAGACGCTATTTATGCGATGTCTATTGGCACAAACTAAAAGATAAAAGCTTCAATGATTCTCACAATTAAAAGTTTATACTAAAATTTATCCTGATTCTGAACACATATCACTGCATTATTAAATATTTAGTTGAGACGTAGAAAGAGTTCTGGCAATTCCTTGTGTATTTATTGAACATCGTCATAATGTTTAAAGTAGTATTCCGTTTTCGTATAGAGAAATTCAAAATATTTGATTATTCAACTTTTGCCTGCAATTTTACAAATATGCTTCGACTATTGTGATGTTAGATTGTTATTGAATCGAGGTTTCAGAAATGGACTGCAGGCCCTGACCACGGTGATATAGAGATGAAATAATTTTTAAAAAACCCATTGTAATTGGCTGACAGGGCGTGAGTTATGCCTCGATTCCTCTCTGTAATGAACAGTCTTAAATCATAACTCAGTCCGTTCTCATTCAATTTTAACTTTCTTCATACTTTATTAGCGAATATATATTAGGCTGCTATCACGCATTTCCAATTTTTTCTAAAAATAACTTAGGTATATCTTTTTGGGCTCAATGAGGCTAACTCGTTACGGCTGTGTTTTGCTAGGCAATGATAGATCCAAGGAATCTCCTTGATAAGAAGAAAGGTATATTGAGGTCATTACGCAGGGTGTTTGTTGTGAAATAATATGGGGCATTTGCAATATTTTGGAGGATTTTGTATTGTCAGTATTAATACGTTTCTTATATTTTTTAATAGCTATTATTGAATTTATCAATTATAAGATGATAGATAGATAAAAAACTACAAATTAATTTTCATTCTCTGTCTTAACATAAGCAAAAAATCCCTGACAAGCCTTAATTCATCTTCAATTCTAAAACACACATATTTTTTGAATTATTGTGTGTTTTTAGAACTGAAGATGAATGTATATAATTCGAAACTAGTTTTCAATAAAAAACAAATTATAGAAGTGGCAAATAATTTATCAATCCCTAATAATCAACTAGTATTTTGAAATTCTATTTTCATCTCAACTCTTCAAGATATCTGAAGAACCAGATCGGCTTATGGCTAAAATTTTAGATGTTACCATTGAAAACAGCCTAACGATATCTAATATTAAAAATTTCTTGGGCATTGTGTGCTTGGATGAAGAAACGCTTTATGAGATGAGGTACAGTATTTGGGCCCCCCAGATTAGGTTGACCCGCTGTGGTTCTAAATGTTATGATTAGGGACCTAGATGATCAGGTGGAATTATTCCTCACATTACGAATATCATGTTTTCACAAAAATTGTACTTATATCTGCAATTATTTCGTGCCGATATAGGCATACTTTATTTTCATTTATTTATATTTTTTTTTTAATATTATTTTTCTATAGAGAAATGTATGTAATTCGTGTAATTGTATTACGGGCTACATATTATTTTACCTTTATAATAAAACGACGGAATATTAGATTACCTGGTTATTTTTTTAATTAGAATCGAAATAAAAACAATAAGGATATGAATATTTTTCTGTTTCTCCTTTTACCCTTTAATTAAAAGTTAAAATTTGGAATAAGTTTTAAACTTTGAATCAATCAGTGACTCAGAAATAATAAGGCAAAAACAACCCAAAGGAGCTTAAAATTCTCTAACGAACCTTCTCAGATTTCCAATCAGTATGAATATCACATTGATAATACATCATATTGGCTTGTGTCAGTCTTAATCATCAAACCCATTGTGATTTTTTTTTCTTCTTAACGAAACCATATCCTTCTCAGGTTACAATATGAAAGGCATTCTATAATTAATAGTTTGTAATGATGACGATAGTGGCAAAAGTAATTTAATTTCTTTCTTTTTTACATCTGCTGGTTTATGGCATTTATATGAACAAGGCACTCGTAACTTTTTTGGGTGAATCATTGTAAGCGTTAACATGAACAATCCTTATTTCATAAGGAAAGAGAATCAGTAGTGAGCTATGGTACGTGCTAGGAGATTGAATACGATAGAGTTGGAGCAGCTACTGGTTTTTAAATACCTTCGTTCCCCTCAGGATTAATTCCGTTTGGTTCGATCGAGGAAGACAGCGCAGGAAAAAAAAAAATATTCCGTTAGTTTTAGGCGTTTCAGACAGACAAAAAAAATCATTGTTCAATTGTGAATTATAGGTCGTATATATTTGTTGTTACCCTGATATGCGGTGTTAGGAACAAAATTATAGGAAATAAACCCTCAAACTGGCTGTCTCAAAATTAGTCGAATCTTTGTTGTTATTCCTTGTTGAACCATGAAATAGCTAACGTTGTATGTACATCAATTTATAAACATAGAATATAAAAAAATACATCAATTTTTTTTTGTTTTTTAATGATTTTCACCAATGAGAAATATGTTTAATGGAAGTTAATCTTAAAAAGTTAATCCTCTGCTCAAATGATGAATGTGCGAGAACTAAATGAGGCATCTGAGATTTGTCCTTAAAGTTGTTTTCTTTCTTCTGTGTTGCGAAATTCTTGGAACTGAATGTTGTTTCTTTCATATAAAACAGTAATATAGTTGATTTCATGTTAGTAAGTAAGCACTAATTGTTTCATGAATATTTCGAGATATGCATCTTAAAAGTAATATCAGATCTTGGAAAATCTGGTCCATACAAGAACATGTGGTAAGAAATAAACTAGGTTGGCGTTTTATCGAAACTTTTCAGGCTTTTCTAGCCGGTAAATCTTAAATTTCCGATTCATGCTATGGCTACATTTGAAAAGTTAAGTTTCAAATATAAAAAAGTAGATACTGTAATAGGTTTACTTTTATTCTATACAATTTATTGATTACGAGGTCATACATACTATTTTGCGATAAACATTTAAAAATGAACAGAGATAATACTTGATTCCAGAAGGCGCGTTGGTATACCATTCCGCAAAACAAAATATATGTCGTTAGACCGAAAAAATTCTGTTGTTTCCGCATTTCTGAATCAACACTTGTAATTAAGGTGTTTAAATTTCCACCCCGACCAATGTTCGTATGTTGATGAAACTAAATAATAATTAATAATAAACAAATAAATAAAAGTTATTGTTCGAAGTTGGCAAAGTTGACAGGCTCCATCATTGAAAGATGGATTTTAAATAATAAATAATAATAATTTATTTTAAGCTTATATCTGAAGTGTATTTATTCATACTTTTTGGATTTGATTTGGTGAGAAAACTAAACTTTTATCAAAATCGAATCCATGATATTTGAATCTGAAGAAAAAAAAAACGACTAGTCAAAACGATGCTGACATACGGGCAGTTTTAAAACGCAGTCGTTCCAACGCGGCGGTTATTTATTTTTTTTTTGTCGACAGACAGGTTTCAAAGAATGTCAGCAATACCGTTGTTTTTCACTAATACATAATCAATTTTTCCTCCAGTTTAAGTCCACCCCAACTTCACCATGTAGAACCATAAAATTGGTAGATTTATTTCTTATTTCGTCTCCTGGTCTTCGAACATTGTCGGATAACGGCTCTGGTGACTGTTGTACTCAAGTATTCCTTTGTTTTCATATCCTTCCCTAATATACAATAATAATGAAGCAGGTATTATGACAGATAGGGAACCAAAGCAGTGGTAGGCTATTGCTTTAGAGCTCATACTGTTCATTTATGTTCAGAATAATGCTGTTTTTCCTCATCTGCAATGAAGGACCAATCAACAAAATTGCAGCATTCTTTATGAATTTTTAAAAATACCCCGTTTCCTTGCCCTCATCATTAATCAAGACTCCTCCGAACAGAAGCTACCGGAATATAAATATAAAAATGACGGCTCAATGGCCGTGATGTCATCAAGAGATCCGACTGATTTATGAAGTCAGGACTGAGGGCTAAGACTGATGCCCATTAGGTTAGGTCTAAGGAGACAAGTCATTAACAACTGAGTCGATTTATCATAACTCCTCTCCTCCCACCTTCCCATCTCCTTCCCTTCCTTGATACTCAGCAAATGTGCAGTGCGATCTGGTAGCTGAGTAATAACTTAGCACCATGTAAAATGTGTATATACCCAGGTTATTCGATAGCAAAATATGATTATTTACATGTTATAATTTACAAGTACAAAATATTCTTAAGAAAACTATTAATATTAGAAAACTGGTGGAATTCGTCCATAAAATGTTACCATAAACTGAGTTTTTAGTATGGTCCTTACAACTCATAGTAACTTCCAACTTATTTAAATAAATTTTAATGAGTAGTATGTATACTACGATATTTTAATCAAATCTCTAATTTCATGATTTTTTTGTCTGTTGCAGGTAAGGTGTTTCATCTAGTAATCATGCATCAAGTTCTTTTAAAGGTAAATTATTTCTAATTATGCCATTAATGTACATAATTATAAGTTTAACTATTACAGAAATAATTAAATATAAATAAAATGGTGTCTTGGTGGCCAAGCGTTTTGATGCAGTACCGTACAACTATTGAGTCACAGGCAGTTTGGATCGAGCCTAGTAAAATACTCCAGGTTAAATTCTTGTTGGACCAACGATAAGCATTCCACCTCACTGTCTTGAATCGGTTTGCACCTTGTTGGATAAACCGATTTTCCTGCTTAGGGTGTTGAATCGAATAAAAAAAAAACTTTAATGAACATCCTTACTGGAATTACTTTCAAATTTGATTATTTACAAGACAGTAAACAAGCCTAAATATCCCTGCTTCAGTTTTGATAGGAGTTGGATGTAACTCTTCCTCCTCTACTAAGTGTCAAAGGAGTTGATACAGAAATATTCAATATTATCCTATTCGTTCCGAGGCAGGAGGTATTATTATAAATATTAGTATTCCAGTGCCGATAAGGTGTTGGAATACTAATTGTCTGGTCTTGGCTTTAATCGAAGCTGTATACAAAAGACTCGCCAATACAAACTCAATTAAAACCAAGGGTGTTCGGATTAGCGGAAAAATCAGATTACCGAACAGAAAAAAAGGTAATTTCGTAATAAGAAGTCATTTAAAATTTTTTTTTACAATAGTAAATCATTGTTCAGAAATTTATTGTTTAATTATTTTCCTGAGAAATTGTCTGAAATTTTCGTTTGTTTGGAAGTTGATAGAATCTTTTTCAAGGCTTATGATCGAATAGACATGACTAATAGTTAATTATATTTTTAAATAGCATAAACTACTCACACACTCAATTTAATGAAAAATAATAATTAATATCAACCGATAAAGAGATTGAGAAAATAATAAATAAAACTTCCAATTTTTTCTAGTTTAATTTTTATTATAAATAAAATAATTTGGTATTTTAACTAGATTTATTAAGCGTAACAGCGCGTAAACTGTTTATAATGCATACGGCTTTATTGAATGTATTTGGTTTGAAGTATAAACTTCAAATCAAATCTTCATATCTAGGAGGGGAGTAGAGGAGATGAATTAAGGAACTATCGGTCCAAGACCGACTGACCATGAGGTGCTCATGAAGTCTCTTTGAACCTGACACTTCAGCGGATTGGAGAGAGGAACCTGGCGGTTGAGCCAGATGCTGACTCTTAACACTTTCTAGTGTTGATTTCTGCTCTCAAAATCTGAGTTTTATTGCGTAGGTTTTTCTTTTCTTTTTTAACCTCCACGTAATTTATCTAGATCAGATAAATATCTAATAAATCTGAAATTACCACTAGAAGCATGGAATCTGATCTAGATGTAAAAAACATGCCACAAAAATTTAAGAAATGTAATTTTTTCATATTGGGGAGAAGGGGGCGTTGATTCAGAGGGGCTATCGAATTCAGCTGAGCAAGGGAGGGATGGGGGATGGTACTTGAGCAGTAAGCGAAAGTGGAAGAGAGAACAACAGCACAGTTGTCGGAAGTTGTTACAGAAGTTAAAGGAGGCAGAGAACTTTTTTCTTTTCTTTCCTTTTACAGCAATAAATGGCGGAGGGTGAGACACATTAGAATACGGTGGAGAACACCCTTCTTATCTCCCGATATAGGCCTCCAATCCTCCCCGCACCTGAGACGCCGCTGTATGAAGGATATCCTGGGGTCTCGGTGTTAGCTGCCTTGCGAAGAATTAGTTGAAGTTTATGTATATCTTTTTTTGGTCTGACTGTAAGCCTTTTGGATTTATTGAACATAACGGAGATATATACATATAGTATTACAAAAATTATACTCCGATATCACAAAAAAATTACTCCGTTTAATTCTTATATTTAATATAGCAGGCAGGTCTACATAAAATGGCAAGTAAAAAATAAATTAAAATTCATTTATTTAAAATTAAAAATTAAAGTCACGAAGCAGTGACTTGACTTATTCCATCCTTTCATATCAATTATGATTCACTAACCTTTCTATTCTTGAACACTTTTATTTGTTCTAATTCTTTCTTTTTTTTTTTTTTTAGATTATTATTGAAATATTAGTCTCTTAGACTCTTAAATAGCAGTTCATAATTAATAGTCGTCGGATGGAGGTAACATATTACAAATTAAAAGTTTTTGGAAAATGACAAAAAAGTTTTTTTAAAGACATGATCTATCCAATTGTTTCCTTAGCTCATGTAAACACCCACTCATGTCCTCAATTATATAGTAAGACGTTTAAGATGTAAATTTCTATTGTGATATCTTATCTTCATATATACATATGATTCATATTATAATTAACATATGATTTCTATTCATAGTATAATAGCGGTATGCTAATCCACTGGCTTAGTACTGGTGACGGGCGGAGAGAGATGCTTTGGGATCTCAAAGAGCTCTGTTTTACCTCTCATTCGGGGAAGAGAGCGGATTAAAGAGGATTCAGGGTACTCAGGTCGATTGTAAATATTGTTCATACGTATGAATGTGAATGTATGTTTTTATTCTATTATTATATTTTGTTTGCCTTATTAATAATATTACACTTTTAGTTTATTTATGATTTTTTTTTTAGTTCTTTCTGTACACCATCATCACTATTACCTATTGCCCAAGACTGTGGTGGATTGTAATATTTTTAATAAAGAAGTGAACAAAACATTATAATGATAATTAATGTTTCTGTGACTTGTTGTTTAGTGTTTTGGCATTTAATATTCAGTATCATTCCTTAAATATTTTATTATTTTTGAGCATTGAAATAATGATTGCAAACCTTATGCTCTAGTTTCTATAACGGTCCTTGTACAAGACTTAACTAATCTATATGAGATAGCCCCCAGACGCCAAAGACCTCCCCCCACTCTGCCTCACAAGACATGGAGGGACCTCCTAGAGCAAACCGAACAAACACATAAATCCTTTCTGTTTGTTGTCGCTAATGGTGAGCCTTCCTGTGGCAGTAATCTGGCATCGTTAACCCACCTCCCAAAGCCGCTGGGTGGGTCTCTTCTTTGCCCTCTGTTCTACTCTTGTGTTATGCATATTTTGTGTGTGCTTAACGACCAAGGGGCAAGGTTTTTTGCTGTGAATATTCCTCATTTTTTCCCTTGTGTTTTGGCCCTTAGTACTCCAAAGGAAAATCGATCCATTCATATATTATATGCTTTACTGGTGTGAACAGTTAGCCATGTGATAAACATTAAAATAATTACTTTCTTTAAGTAATTATCTTTACATATACCATAAAAGCAGAATGATATGTTATCAATGAATTATTTAATTTTTGTATATTTAATATACTCAGAATTGTCTTAATAAAATACTTAAAACATAAAGCATAAGCTTATATATTGCTATCGGGTTAAATCTTGCAAAATTATTTATCTTCACTAATTTTATAATTTATCCACATCAATTTATATCTTTATGACAAAATATTTATTACAAAAATATATATCATTTAACTATTAAAGTTATTATTCCCTGTTTTTTTTTTTTTTTTTTTTTTTTTTTTTGTATAAACAAAGAAAGAACTTGTACAAATAAAAGTGTTCAAGAATAGAAAGTTAGTGAATCATAATTGAAATGAAAGGATGGGAGATCACTGTTTCTTTATTTTTATTTTATTATTTTTTTACTAGCCATTTCATGTAGACCTGCCTGCTAACTAAATATAAGAATTAAACGGAGTATTTTTTTTTTTTGTAACATCGGAATATATATATCTCCATTATATTAGATAAATCGCAAAGCAATGTTTTTTTTTCCTTTGAAATTGTGTTTGTCTGCGAGAGTTATTCATAACATCTCTTCTCGAATTTAAAATCATTATTAAGGTTTTTATGAATATGAATCTTCATATACTATATTTGCCTAAATCAAACTTAAATCTAGTTGAACGTGTAGGTCACGCTAATCAATTTAATGATTTTTATTTTATTTTGGATCCTTTTATTCTAATACAATAAATAACAATAAACGCTAATCTACTGTCTATAACAACAACAACGCTAATCTTCTGAATATAAATGTGACTTTACACAAACCTCTTTCATCTCACTTCATATTGTCCTCTTGTAATAATGACGAATCCAGTAATATAATTAAAAATCTCAATGCCAAAAAATCGCCAGGATTTGAGCTAGATATATCAAAGAAAATTCACAAATAATCAAAGAACATATTATCCAACAGTTAATTTTTTTTTATACACAAAATAATTTTATCACCTCACAATTATTGTAATTATCTGATTTTGTTTTAAACCCCTTAAAGAAATATTCACATAAAATTTGAAGAAAATCAAACGATGAGGTTGGTCGTGAGTGTGTAAGAGATTGATATTTGATAATACCGGGCCAATACGATACCCTTCTTGAACAGGATTTATCGGAATCTAACGATTGAGTTGAGTTTTTTCTGTGAAATTTGTTAAAGACGTGATCTATCCAGTCCTCTGAGAATACATGTGCCATTAGACATTGCAAAAAGAATTTTTGGATTTGGACTCAAGGCGTAAAGTTTACAAATTTTGAGTGTGAGTTGATGACGCCACCACTCACAGATTATAAAATGATGCGCAATCAATTGATATTGATATAAATAACCATTCTAGAACAATAGGAAATATATTTTCTGACCTTACTTTTACGAGAAACATCTCTCCAGAGTTAATATCATTAGTTTTTTACTTCACCTATTGACGTAAATTAACGTACCTATACGTAAGCTAACTTCCAATAAATAAATTTTATTTCAACAGTAATTTGATATTTTTTTTCTCGCCCAAAAACAAGCACTCGAAGTAATTCTACATCTTCAAAATCCCTCGTGTATGTGGTAGGCAGAGCTTTTGTCCATTTTTTTAAAAAGTTTATTTCTAGATAATGGGAAATAAAGGCTCATAATGGGAATATTACTTTTATATTCTGTTCGATGATATTTGAAGACATGAGTGAATGAAGATGTTATGATACAAATTTAATGTTTGAGAAAATGCCAATAAAGTTTTTTCTGTGAAATTTGTTAAAGACGTGATCTATCCAGTCCTCTGAGAATACATTCAATTAACAAAGAATCTTGGATTGCTAATATTACAAGACGAAGATAAGCACGTTACTTACACCTTCATTCGTTAGCTTGTTGTGCGGTACGGTATATCTGGTCCGCCTGACGGAGTATGAAACTGTGAACATTTAACTATTATCAACAACATAACTTTATTACTTTCCCATACCTATATACGAAGTATATGGTAAGGGAAAGTATTGCGATCGTGAAAATTTTCGAATTCGAGTTTTCAACGGAAATACACGTTTTAAGGTCTCTCGAGTCCAAATAACCAAGTCTCGCAAAATGGTTGTGTGTCTGTGAACAGCCTAGCTCAAAAACGAAAAGTTGAACGATACTGAAATTACGTATTTAAGGTAAGCACATGCATGTGATGTTACAGCAACTTTTTCGTCAAAATCGATTGACCGGAAATGCCAGTTTATATAATCGATTTTACATTTTTTTTACAATTTTCTCGAAAACGGATCTAATGATTTTGATGAAACTTTCCTAAATTATTCTTCATAAAGACCTTTTACTTTTTATATTCGTTGGTACATCAACGAAAAAGTACAGAGAAGATAGTTATGATGAAAAGCATATTTTATTTGCGCTTAACTTAAAAAGCTTGCAATTTATAGTAAATTATCTATAGATTTGTATGCAAGGTTATTAAATTATCTAAAAAACAAAAAAAGAATCATCGAAATCGGACCAATATTAGCAAAGATACAGTGTATTTTATGAGTAGCACAAGACCCATAGGGATAAACGAGCGCATCCGAAAGGAGACGAATGCGACCAAACCTCCTCCCACCAATCCGCCAATCTATTGTAAACAATACGCTCTGTAATAAAGTAATTTAAGTATTCAAAAGCAGCAATTAACTTAATAATTTCTACTTTCACATTATTTAATGGGAAGAAAATGTTTCCATGGAAACTAAACCAACACTTTTAAAATATATTTGCAACTTGACAAAATTAAAATATATAGATAGTGTACAGAATTGTTGTGCTAAAATTGTTTAAAAAACTGTGTTATTGTACTGAAGTGGGAGAAGATGGGAAGTGAATGCTGCTGAGTTTATTTCTAGCAGTGTTTATGTGAACTCTTCAAAATTATATTAAAAAGATGATTATAGGACGGTGAGGAAAAGTTGTGTGATGCGCGCACCGCACCGGATTTTTATTTATTGATAAGAGATTTCTAGTTTTGATACTTCAGAAATACTATGTCGTTACGCGTACGTAAATGAAGTAACATCAAGCAGACTATTAATTTTATATTGCCTTCATCTCATTCATGTGATCCTAGTGGTTGAAAATACATTATTTTATTAAATGATTCATTCTTTCACTGTTAATCATTATTCACTATATGTCCTGATGATTCCTAATGACGCATAAATCGAAACTATTCAGTTCGCAAAGCCGCTTAAGATGTGTATATTTGATTGGTGGACTAGACCCGGCTCCTGTATTGACTGTTGCTACCTGGCTCTACTAATTACCAAACTAGCCCAGAGCCATCGGATATTCTATCAGGGCAGAGCAACTTGTACCTCCCCGATTCTGTCCTATTAATTATAGAATCTCCCCAGAACCTTCCCCGATAAAACTTCCCCCTGAGGACGGTAATAACGGCCAGATTTGGAAGTCCTGGATATCCTTACCCTCGCATTAGGGATCTTCATAAATATAAATTTTCCTTTCGATTATTCCACCTCCCTCAGGAGGGGAGGATTTGGGGAGGACTCCCCACCTTCTGGTCTGACGTGTGGCGCTATCTACCCTTCTCATCTCCTCCCGAAGTAATCTCTTCTTGTAATCAGTTATTTATTGTTTCTGTCTTGTCTTATTTACATAGCGGCTTGTCGCATCAGGATTAGCGCAAATAAGCCTTGTTTTAACGTTAGTGGTTTGGTACTTTCTGATGTTTTCCCCAATATTTGCGTGTAAAATATTATTAAATACCTGATGTTCCTATAATAAAGTCATATTCAATAAAAGAAAACTGCGTATAAAGGTTGAATTGTATTACAACAATACATTAGATTGCCATTCAAGCAATATGAAAAAGAAAATGAGAAATATTGATGAACTCAATGCTTTATATAAAATTAATTCTGATAAAATATATATCGGTAAAAACATATAAAAAATAAAATCTAGAATATCATAACATCTAATTACAAAAATAATAACATAATTTTTACAGCTCATTTGACAATGTACATAAAGAAAATAAGAGAAGGATATTAGAAGCTATTCACGTCACAAAAATAATAAAAAAAACTGTGAACTATAAAACAGACCAAAACAAAATCTTGGTCCGTACAATGCCGACATTATAAACCATTCTATACCCCAGAATAAAAGAATATAAAGATTAAATTTTGATAAAAAGAGTTTTTTGTGTTACAGTACATAATATTAACTTCCCTTTCAAAATCAACATTACATTAAGCCGTACATAATAAATTTTGGAAGATATCTTCTTATTTAGGACTTGATACAATATTTATCTGAATGAGAAGTCAATATTGTGTATCTTAACAAAATAACCACTTTTATACAAATTTTGAATAGATGAGCATAATATTACTTCTAATTATTCTCTATTTTCTTGTTTTAGAATGCGTTGACGTTTCGGAGTTTTGTTCCCATTATCAAGACATACTCTTACACATTACATTAATAACACTATTGTCATTTGAATTCATGAAAATTATCTTGTCATAATTATTAAAACTATGGCGAACATCTTGGCCGTTTGCCCTTCTCGTCAAGTGAAATACATTTCTGGATTGTCCTATTTTGTCCAAATTTTGCAGAATCTCTTTTTACTGCGGATCTTTAATGGTACATACAATTTTCTTCTTTTATAAATAGGGTTTAAAAATGTTTCCAGAGAAATATAAGAGATGTACTGATATTTTTGGCAAAATATTTCTCATTTCGTTCCCCCAACTATTGTTCCGTCTCTTATAAAACAGTGACAGATTTCAATTTAGCCCCCCGCCCGCTCTGCGGAGGAGACATTCTCAGCGATTGAAGTACAAATATTGACAGATACTTCGCATCAGAAACAAAGGCTTGCTCGCGGCCAAAGTAATTTGAGAATTGAAATTCCACAGATATTCAGAAATATCATGAATCACGACTGACAGAGCATTGAGGTTGACTCATTCGATAAGAATATTTCTGATGAAAATTTAATGAAAAAAACAAAACAATTTATACATACGAGCTTATAACTTATTATGTGTAAGAAATACATTCCTGCATTTCAAAATGCCTCTGAAGAATAATGAAATATGATAGGTCATGTTATAAAAAAATTCACTATAAAATATTATAATTAAAACTCAAAAATAAAATGGATAAAATCAAATTAATAAAATCAAAATTACAACGGATGTCTAATCTGATGCGTAAAAAGCTACCAGCTTGCAATTAAGTACTGTTTCTTTGTCATATAAGAAGAAAATTCTCCAGCAACATCCCTGGATAATAAGACTTGTAAATGATTCATAAAGGAAAGGAGTAGGGCCGGATTTACCTTTAGGTCCTGGCCTGAGGCGCACGTTAAAAAAAAAATAAATAAATAAAAAAGAAAATGTTTATGATGAGTTAAGTAAATTGGTGAAGGTGCGAAATTGAGGTTCCTAGACCTGATCAGCAAGTCTCTTTCACTCTTCTTTCATCGGATCATTACACTCACTCACGCATTTACAATTTTTAGAGCTTGCCACTATATAGCGCTATTGATGGCACCCAAATACAATCAGTGAATGATCTGTTTATCACTATTTTTCCCGTCAAATATCGTCCTTGAAGATTGCTGTCGGGGTATGAAAATGTATCATAACGAGTCACACATTCATGATATCGAAAACTTACTGCGGCCTAATATTTTTTCTCCTTTAATAGTAAAATACTTTTAAAAATATATAACTAGAGAAAAATCATGATTCAGCTCGTCGTTTTTGACTTACCCAAAACTCACTCGATAAACATTATTTGCACTTAGGCAACGAACCCTTCAAATGCTTCTCGTAACCACTGTCCTTCACATGATTCCAAAATTCCTTATCATTTAATTAATAAATTCACCATTTATGATGTAAGTTCTGCTCAAATCAAAAGCAGTATAATTCTAATCCGTTAGCTGAAAGTGGTTTTGTGATATTTAAACACAGTGCAGTCCGTCATATGTGTTGTAGCAATCTGTAATTTCTCCCCGATACGTTTAATTTAGTAATTTAATTTTAGTTTTATAATTTGGATTCCGAACCCAACATTCTATCATTCAGCAATTGCATAGGGTGACGGCACTTGAGCCGAAATTGGATGCAACAGGAGTATTTCTGGATACCGCTCAAGCGTTCGATAGAATCTGGCATCAAACTTAAAACGATACTTCCTCCTACATATTATCTTATTCTTCAAGATTTTTCTCTATCTAATAAGACTCAGAACTTTCTACCATTAGACCGGTCTTAGTAATTGTACTACAGGGATCAGGTCTTTCTCCACTGCTCTACATCATATATACACGATGTTTCAAACAGCTCCGAAACTCTAACTGTGACGTTTACATACGATACAAACATTTTAACAAAGCATCAAAATCCAACACACGACCCTTCCAGACTTTACCACATCATCTAACAAAACTTTATGATTGGTGCAAACATTGGAAAATTCGACTTAACCAAGACAAATCCCAACATATTACTTTTGCTCTTCGAAAAGAAACCTGCCCTCCGCTATACCTCGCCAATGTACTAATTCCACAAACAGACAAAATTCGATACCATAGTCTGATATTTGACAGAAGAATGACATGGGGCCCACATATCAAGAACAAAAAAAAAATGTTAAATCAAAGAATAATACTGTTATAATCACTTTTTTCATGACGTTCAAAATTGAAACAGAGAAAGAAATTGAACATTTACACTTATTTACTTAAGACACACATGCAAAAACTTAAATTTTTTCATTCAAAAACTTTTATGACTATAAACAAAGCCTGCTGGCACATCAGCAACATTAGCTTCAATACAGACCTTAATATTCCAACAGTTAACGAACACATACGGACCCACTACAAAAGGTTTCACGATAACTTACACGGACATCCTAACACGCTCGTAAAACACATAGCTACAACCAACCATGCCTGATAACCACTCGCTGGGATCTCCTAGACTAACCGTATAAAATAATCACGAAAGGAAGAGGTGCCACTGGGCATTAGCCTCTATCGTCTTCATCATCATGCCTTTCATGCCACAATATCAAATTTTTATCCAGCTAATTCACTGGTTGTCAACATTGACAGGTGTGAATCTAAAAATTAAGCCAACAAAAAAAATTATAATTCTTATAAAAATTGTTTACTTTGCTCGTTGAATCTATTGTATTTATTAAATAGAATAATTAGTTGTTCTTCTTATTTTAAATTGTATTTACTTATGTATTTTCAAGTATTAGAACTTAAGTTTGGTGTAATTTTTTTCGGCAGTCTAAAAGGGAAAGTTGGTGTGCCTTATTATATTCACAGGACTGAGAACCATTCGTAAGCAGAAGTTTAATCCGGATTTTAGTTTCTAAAGAGCGAAATAGCTGCGATTTGCATTCATTAGATCTCTTTCTATTTTAATCCCCAATATTGTTTGTGGAGTTGATGAGAGAGCTGAGACTATTCCTTTCAGGGGTATCCTTTCTTCGATAGGCCTTCTTGGAACTCAAGTTTTTTCCCCTTTGTTTTAAGTATCCATTGTTGAAGGAATAATTTAATGAGTGGTATAATTAGAATTTTTTGTAATCTATTATGAAAATGTTTCTATAGAAAGAAAATCTGTCTAATGATTTTCTTTCTTTATAAATATCTAAAGTCATCAAGGAGTGTGAGTTACTCACCTATAAGGCCTACATATCGTAACTATTTTTACATTTTTTTCGTATATCTATTTTTACAACTCGGCTATTTTAACCTGTTAGAAATTTTAGTCATTCGTAGCCATTCTCTTTAGCTTTATTAATTTTTCGAATCCGTTTGTGAAATTAGAGTCTGAATTATATATTAAACCTGTCGAAAAACAGTGTATTACAAAGACGAATACCATAAATTATTATATAAACATTCAATAGGTTAGTCTGGGACCCACCTTTAACAAAAATGCCCCACCAAGATACTTACACTATTATATTCCATAATCTTATCCAGTGGTTCTCAAAATTTTCGCTACGGCACCGAAAGTGCGAGAGATATGCCAAAAGGGGCCCACGAAATATTTTTAAAAAAATATTAACGTAATAAATCATACATAAGAAATAATATGCTAGTAATAAAAAAAATCAGTATTGTTTTTTATTACAATTATATGTTTTTCTATTTCATACTTCTATGGTTTATTATTACATTTAATAAAGAATAAAATAATAATAAGAGGGATGCCCTGAATTTTCTTTAATAATTTCAGTGTGTCGCCAGGCAAAAATATTTGAGGACCACTATCCTAAACGATCGACTTTGAAACTTCGATAGTGATTCAACGTTTACTGATGCTTATTAATAGCCATATGGACTTATGTCACATAAGTCTTCTACGTCCTTATGGGCTTCCCTAAACGAAACAGCCAAAAAGATTTCATAGTTTCATACCACTCTATAATAAATACTGATATTCTTTACTAAATCATCAGGACACATCTCAAATCATACTCAACGCCCATTCTCTCGTCCACAAACGCTGTATATATATATATATATATATATTGTATAGATAATCCCTTTTATTACAAACTTCACGAGCGCATTGATAAACATTTTTAGAACTTAAGAGAAGCTGGATGAGAGATCTCTCTGCCTTAGTTAAATTATTTTAATTTCATTTCAGGAAGAGTTACAGTCAGATTTCATTTCGATAATGTGCTCATTCACTTATTGTTTTTTGTAAGCATCAGATGTGATATATAATTGTACTAGAAACAATTTTTTTTTCTTCATACTTTGTTGACGTTACTTATACTTTATTAACATATTCTTCTATATTCCTTATTTTTCACATTAATATTAACATTAAGATCAGCATATTTTTCTTTATACTTACTGTTTTTTTATTTTCTCACCTTACTGTTTGTTTACTTTCTTATTAATACTGGTACTGACACTGCTGTTACATCTATTGTTATATCTAATTTTTTCCGTTTACAAAGTTCTTTTAGCGATCGAACGGGGAAAATGATCTGATTTAGTTTAGAATATATTAATTGAAATATTTTTAAAAATCATCTACATATACTTATTAAGCGTTGAATAACCTAACTTTTATCATGAACATATAAAAATAGCTGATATCAACAAAGCCTATTGAATTGTCTGCCAATATTCTAGTGGATGCCGAAAAGTAGTAGATTTTACGTTTTCACACAGTCAATGACTGTACATTTATATAATGGTATATTCAAACATTCTTAAAATGGTTCCTTAAGCAATGATATGATTTAATTACACCGATATAATTAATTATACCCATCGACTTGGAAAAAAACTCCCCCAAAAAACTCCTGATTGAAATGACCCCGACTGCAGGAGATCACGTAAGATTAGCCTCCCCCTTTTGAGATAAGAATGAACCCCCAGACGAGAAGATGATTGAAAATACAAGGGAGAGTGTCTGTGCAGATAGGACTGGAGGATGATGGTGGAAGATAATCGCTGCACTGAAGAGTGCGAGGGCAAGGCATCTGTCCTCTCTTGTCAGGAGCAGTTCTAGCTTAGGGTGGGTAACGAACCCTTCGCTAAGTGCTAGCTACATTTCGGTGTATGGTGACAGGAATTTATTGAAATTAACAGGTTCCGTATATTTAGAGATTAGAATCTAGACGAACATTTCGTTGGCTGTAAGTATTTTGAATATTCAGTTTTAGGCAGTTGTAAAACTTTCAAGTTACCACCAATTACAATATCATTGTTTATAGTAAAATTGAAATCAGATAAATGTATCTACATATATATAAAATATATATATATATATATATATATATATATATATATATATATATATATATATATATATATATATATATATATATATAGATATCTGTATATCTGTATTAGAGGTAAAATAGATATCGTCATTTGATATAGATATTTGATATATTGGATAGGTATTGTCGTGTAGATATGCACAAAATAATACTTATCGAAATCGGACCATTATTAAAAGATGCTTTGTATGGACTTCGGACCCAAAACGACTCTAACGATTTTGATAAAACTTGCATAAAGTTTTCTATTTAAATCTCTTTAACTAGCCATACATATAGTATGCCCCCTAGAATACGCAGGAAAAAAGTTATAAAGAAAAAAATTATTATATTTGCTCTTAACTCGAAAGACATACGTTATACACATAATCATTTGAAATTTAATTAATTCCCTTCAAAAAAAAAAAGACCATCATTATTAGCAAAAATAAAGTGTATTGAACTTTGTTACTATGTTTTTGCTTTCCCACTTTTAGAATATATTAAAATCGGGTCAAAATTTTGATGTAGTTTCAACGTATCCTATGCTCTCCACTGACAAAGGGAGCCGATGTTGATCGAAATTTTTTTGGTAATTTTACGTTGAAGTTAATAAAGACCTTAATTATCTGTGAGAACGTAAAACCCCTCTCCTCTTTCCTCTCCTAAAAAAAAATAAAAAAGTTGGCCTTTACGGATAATTAAATTAAATAAACAAAAACAAAATAATGTTGTCTGGTCATTTTATTCGTATAAATTAATCACAAAACTGAAATAATTTTGTTTTTCTAGTCGAATTTCGACTACTGGGCGATCCTGGTTATTTATTCAGCATCTAGAAAATTCCAAAACGAATGCCTCACGTCTCTCGAGTAAATTTCTTACTTGTTCAACGCTTAATAATATTTGGCATTTCTAAATAATGCCTTAGTTTTCAATTCTATGACATAAGATATGCATAATCTCTGAGCTTCCGAACGCAGCAACTGAGAAATTATTTGCTTAAGCTTTTCGTTTCAGAATTCCACAACATAATTTAAAAAAACTGTATAATATTATAATATACACGCCAATAATCCACCACAGTTGATGAATGAAAAACAAAAACGAAAAATTAAGCATAACTTATGTTATGTTACAAATTTAATATTTTGAGAAAATAACAAATAAAGTTTTTTTTATGTAATTGTTTAAAGATACGATCTATACAATCCACTGAAAAATCATGTGATTATCCAAGAATTATGTGTTGTTAATGTTATAAGGCTAAGATAAGCACGATCGCCTTTATTAATCAGAAAAAATCAATATCCGAAAATTTGTTACGTAGTACCATCCAATCACGTTCATTTATCTAAATTTCTTTCTCAGTCTGGGTATGAAAATGTTTGTCTATATGCGGGGGCGTGCGTGAGCTTGTGTATATATAAATGGTATCGACCCATTGATATTTCAAGTTCTAATTTAAGTTATTACGTATTCATTATTATCTATATTTATTTTTTGTATTATCTTCCTCATTTTAATTTAAATGGAAATATGTGTTTATCTTGTTAAGCTGAAAAATCCATTTGGAAGAAGTAAGGTCACCTTAATTGCAGAATTTTATTTAGTACTTCAATTCAAACTTAGTCGTTTATTTGATTTATAACGAGTGTTACTTTTTAAATAACCTCTCCTGTAGCACTTTTGACGACTGTGTCTCATTAAATGTGTCCTTTAAAACTTTACATCGTTAACTCTCAACCCCCTGCCTTACCTATGAAAATTAAATTTTAATGGTGGAAAAACAAAAAATAAATGAATATAATATATGCCTTTAGTAAATTTTTTCTAGTAATGATATTATTTCCTTTCGTAAATATATATAAATATCATATGTAAAAGAAAAAAATTAACAGAGGCGATTTTGAGGATATAGATATAGGAGAAAATAGGTTTGAACACGTTGAGAAATTTAAGTATTTGGGGTCTGTGATTACTAGAAAAAACGAAATTCAGGAGAAAATAAATGCGCGGTAAAAGGTGGGAAATGCTTGTTATTTATCGGTATCAACATTACTTAGGTCGCGCATTTTGTCCAGAAACTTAAAACTTAGAATATACAAAACTATTATCTTGCCTACAGTTCTGTACGGGTGTGAAACGTGGCCGCTAACCTTGAAGGACGTACAACGCCTCAAGGTCTTCGAGAATAAGGTAATGCGTAAAATATTTGGTCCAAAAAAGGATGGTTCAACTGGAGAATTTAGGAGATTACAAAACGCGGAATTGCGGAGCATGCACCCTGTTAATATAATCGAAGTGATATCATCGCGACGGTTGAAATGGACTTGCAAAGTTGTTGGGCTCAGTAACGAACGAACTCCTAAAAAGTTAATAAACGCTGAGCCGACTGATAAACGTCCGAGGAGTAGACCGAAACGTAGGTGGGAGGATTATATTAAGAGTGATCGAATGAATTTGGGTTTGGACGGTAGTCGGTGGACCGAGATTTGTAGATAGCGATTAGTGGTATCGGCATCGAATCTCCGGGTTCGCTAAGCCTTTTATTATTATTCTTATTAAAAGAAGAAAATTATGGTAATTAATTTTTAACTATCTAGAGGAGAACGGGGTAAAGCAGAAAAAACTTCCTGACCAAATATCTCTGATTTTTTTTATTAAAGTTCTCTTCCTTCTCAGACAGCTAAGTTACTTATCTATTAATTTATGCGAGAAGTAAATTTATAATTTTTCCGAGGCTGAATTTAATATAAATGTATTTATTTATTTTTAAATTCTGTTGAAAATTTATTGTTATGCATTTCCCATCATTAATAATTCTAGCCCGACAATAAAGAAGGTTCTTCGAAATATAATCAAAAGTTAAATAAATATTTGGGATGTTGCTGTTTTAATAACTTATAAATATAGCTAGTCACTCTTTAAAAACAATAATTGTTTTATCTTTTAGGCAATGGAAAACAACTTTAATAATCTTGAACAAGAGCCTCAATAGTATAAACCTCTCCCTTACTCGTTTAAGAAACCCTTAGGCGAGATATCGGCCGTAATCCTCAGGGCTGACGCCATAAGGGCTCAAGGAGGAGATAAAGGAATCAGGGCTTAGGCGTTTTTCTTAACAAGTATTCCACCTTACGCTTCTCAATGGTTTACAGAATCCTAAACATTTCTATGGATTGTTTTTCTTTTATGTTATAATATCCTGTGAAGTGTTTAGGGAATCTAGTGAATTAAAAGATAACTGGAATATCCTCTGTTAGTGATGTGAAGTTAGTTCCATATCTATTACACGGTATCGCTAAGTAATTAGTGATACACCTTTGCAAACACGTAACACTTATCACCTCTATTTTAAGTTTCAATAGTTTATATTAATTTAACTCTATATATCCTTTATTTAGAGTTAACCTACTCTTCATATTGGTCCTAGATCGGGCATAAAAAAAATAATAAACCTAGATTGAGGCACTATCAACTAGGGCATAGGGACCTGCAGCCTATACTTTATACTACACTTGCTATTGCCGGCGACCTCGCCATTATTGCTGCCAATGACCGGGACCTACAACATAATGTAAACATCATGCAACAAGAGCTGTCCTGCATCAATATGTATATTGATCCAGACAAAGTCTGCGTCTCATGTCAATCTTCTCAATCATCATCTGTCAATCATCTCTGTCTCATGACAAATGCATGAGAGTAGGAAGAAAACCCCACAGAGTTATGAGAATCCGGAGGTTGAATGGACAAATCTTGGAACAGGTTCAGGATTTCGAGTATTTAGTTGCTTGGTTGAATGAAAGCGGCTATATCGACGGGGATGTGACACAGAGATTAGAAGCAGCTGGACGAATGTTCCACTCGGTCCGAAGAGGTTTCCTCAACAGAAGAGAAGTCACTAAGAAGACAATGATATCCGTCTACAAGTTAACGTTCCTGCCTATTCTTTCATATTCCTCGGAGTCATGGAACCTCACCTCAAACCACAGGAGCCAGATCCAGGCAATGGGAATGCGGTATCTGAGAAAAGTCGAAGAGAAGACCAGAAGAGTCTTCATTAGGTTAAATCTCGAGGTGCAGCCAGAGGAGACTACCCTAGAGGAAAATAAATTACGATGGTTTGGACACCTCCTCAGCATGAATCCAGGAAGAATCGCGAGGATGATCTATGAGACACGAGTGGAGGAAAGAAGACCAAGAGGAGGACCACGGATCACTTGGGGGGAAGGTGTGCGGGAGGCATTGAGGAAGCGAGGGCTGGACTGGAACAGGAGGAGAGAGCTGGTACAGGAGAGGGACACTTGGTCCAAGCTCTACAGAGGGCATCCTCACACTGCACAGCGGTAGAAGAGGATCGGAGTATGATGATGATATCCTTTATTTAATTCAATATCCATAATCTTTAAAATGTATGAACAAGAAATATAGACACCTAAGGCATCATGTGCATCCCTCATTTGCATAATGTGCAATTTTAGTTGTTCTTACAATAATACAGTAATTATCTAAAATTGAAAATAAATAAGTAAATTATGAAGTAATAATATTTTTAAACTGATAATTAATACGTCTTCTTAAATTTTAAGATGAATCGGAGGTTTCTAAACACTTACTAACACTTGAGCTAAACTATTTTAGCAATAGTTTTCCGTTCATCGTGTTCAGAGTTATCTAAATATTTTCAGACCACTGAAATTATATTGAATTTAAATTATAAGTCACCAGCGTTCATTATAAAAATGAATTTCTTTCTGGATAATGTCGATAAGACTTGCCAATATAAAATAAAACATAGTATATTTTTTAGGTTGATCCCGCCATAAAATAACAACAAACATTTAAACTTTTAGTTGTCCATTATTTTTGATTAATGGAAAAAAACAACGAACTAAAACATGTAAATTATTAGAAGCCATGTACTATATTAAATATATTAATTAAACCGAAAATTTATTATCAATATAGATTTTAGCTATAGCTAATAGGTAAGCATTATGCAGATATAATTCAGTTAATTTATCAATGAAAACAATAGCCAATATTCTAGAATGTATGCTATTATTATTTAGAACTATTATTATATTATGCCTTATTAAATAAAAAATAAATAAACCTGTATCACTAAAATCCAGGTTTCCATGCCCAACCGCCAGGTTTATCTTCCAAACCAATGAAGGGGAGTGGCTCTCCTGATCCAGGGTTTTTAGAAAATAAATATTCTACCACAGCTGACTTGGACCAGGGTCCGGTAGTTCGTAGTTCAGTGCCTTACCCACTGAGCTTCTCTATCCCTGTAATATTAATAATAATAAATATCATACATTAATATTAATACAGTTATATCATGCAATAAATTTTAAACTAAAAAAAAAAAAACATGTCTAAATACTCCATCCGAAGATTATTAGAAATACTGTCATATTTGAAAATATTATACTCTGCCACTTAATGAACGTATGTTTTAAATTAAATTACGGAAGGTAAAAAATAATTAGTAAATAAACCAAAAAAGAATCAAAGTAAACAAAAAAAATTATTGACAACTAATTTTATCGAACAGATATTTTAATAAAATATCAAAATCTTTAAAGGTTTCTAGTAAAGAAAAAATAAATATAAATTAGAGATTTTAAAAATTTTAGCTATAACTTCTTTAAATGGTACTCTCTGATTCTGTGCAGCCTATTTTCTTGTGTTTTATACTTTTTTTTTCTCGAAATTAGTAGTACCGACCAACATCAGATTGAATCGTAATGTTTTGGTAAATTTGTATGTTAAATTAGCTCATAATGTTTATTTAAGCCACATGAAGGCTTGAAATATTGAAGGAAATATTTTATTCTTAATAATTATAATAATAGTCCGGAATCCTCCTTTCCCGCCTAATCTCAAACTTATAAAATCAGATTAGTCTTTCAAAGGAGATAAAAAAACAAAAACATTGTTAAGGCAAATTTTATGGAAATAAATTCATTGTCTATATTCGGAATCGGTTTGTGCGGTAATTCTAAGATAAGAGCTACAATAATACCCGAGCCGTTGGGGGATGAAAACTGTGAAATATCTCCCATTGTACTCTGTCTAGATTGGGCCACCGCTGTAACCAAAAACAAAAGGGCAATTTCTTTTTTTAGAAAAAAAAAAATGCCCATCTCTGGAAGATACAACTGGAATAAAAGGCATCGGTCGGCATTCCGTGGTCAATAGGGGATGGAACTTGGAGGAGGGATGGCCGTCCAGGAAAAAAAAAAAAAAGAGAGTACCCACAAAAAGGGCAATAGAATGGAAAATTAAGGGCTGAGATTCACCCCACGTTTTCACTCTGGCCAATGTTTATTTAATACGATAGTGGTTACAGTAACAGTTCTAGCTAGCCTCTGTCATTCTCCAATGATAATGCAATTTCTTCCACACAGGCTAGTTACGACACTTGAAGATATACGAGTAACTACTGCTCCGTTAGTTTACTACAGAGTATCACTAGTGTAGTACTTTTACTTATGATGGTAAGATCTATTTTATTCATTAAAACCACCAGTGTTTGTCTACTTCAGATTTATGACGATAAAAATCAGATTATATATACACGACATACATATGTTTATTATACCTCTACTAGTATTTTTTTTTTAATATCATAACATAAATAATATCATCGAGGGGAATAAGAAAATTTGGATGTACCCCCAAGTGAGCATTTTTGTTTAAGGCATCTGTCAGTTCTGTTTCGGAGTATGTATTATAATATATAATATTAAATAGGATAAGTTCGCTGACATCATATAGGAAAAACATTTTTACAGATTTGGTTTGTTTAGTTTATATGATTAGTATTGTAATTAATTGATAGAATTAGAGTGCTTGTAAACTAAATTATTTTTTTATTAGGTTCTAGAGAATGTTTAATAAAGGTTATGATATAAAATGGATAATTTTTCTGAAAAATATGACTACTCGGCTAACAAAATACAATATAATTTAATGTTGTGAAATTGTGCACCTCCCAACGGTATATTTTTCCCTGTTATTTGTATCATCTAAATTTAATACTAATGTAATATGTTGTATTTTATTAATTTGTGTTGTGAATACAATATTTTCGTCTTTAACACAGTCGTGCTTTACATTTGCTTCTGTTCGAGAGACTCAAGGCTTTGTAGAGTGTTACCGGCTGCCATTTTGTTTTTTGTTTTTTTTCTTGGAATTTGGGATACTTAAAGTTTTTTAGAGGTTCAGTGTGCGATACCACAAAGTTAGTGTACAGTAGAATATTATTACTTTCATATTTCTACTGTATTGGCAGTATTAATTGATAAATTATACTTAGTTTTGTATAGCTTTATTTACTAGCTATTATATGTATGTATTGTATTGCATGAAGAAGTTTGGGCTTTTGAAATGTAGTTGACATTCAACCTGGGGCGCCGATAGATACACTGTTATCAAAATATACAATACCGTAATAAGAAGTAAGCTCGGGGAAATAATTCCTCATCATCGGAACTTTCTTTACTCCTCTGTTTATTTCTCTCCCATTGTCCATACTTAAACTTTCTGCATTTACTATTTTACATATTGCTGGGAGTCTAAAGTCACTGACTAAAATTAGCTGAAAAAAAGTTTATGGAATAAAGAAGAAGAGTAGATCTGGAAGTTATATTTTGCCTTTTAATGAAATAATTACAGGAAGTTCCTAAGAAATAAGACAAATAAACTCGATTATGGGGCCCAAATCGATGGAACAATCTGTAAAACGTCACTGTGGATGTTAGATTCTGTTCATAATTCAGCTCTTAGGATTTGTACTTGGACTTCACCAGTCGAAAGTATTGCCGAGTCTGGAGAACCAGCAATACGTCTCTAAATTAAAGACATATCAATATTAGCTCTTATATTCTTGTTTTCACTTGCACTTACATGCCAAAAGTGCAACAATTCCCCAGAAATAGTGAAACACTTACTTCTAGAGTAAGAGAAATAGTAAATCCCAAACCCAATTTGGAGGAATCAGAAAAAACTTAGACTATAAGCATTAAGAGAGGTGCTGATAGATAAGGAAGACCAAGTCACCGCTTTGTTTAAATTTTTGAGAAGTATACTGCAACAGAATATAAATTATCTCTTGACGCCACTAAGGATTTTGGGGTAGAGGCGTAGAACTAAAAAAAAATGTATATTTTTTTACTTTTTTATTTTTTTCGTTTTATTCTTAAATTCGTTATATTCTTCGATGTTACTAATATTATGATGAGATGTCGACCACTATTATTACAGTTGTAAAAAATTAAGTACATTGATGAACAATGCTTGTATGAAATATTAAGGAAATAAACAATCTTCTCACGGGGTCACAGTTTGAGGGAAATAAATAAATTAATAATACTATGAATGATTATATTATTATTAATAGCAGTGGTTTAATAAACATTGAGTAACATGAAAGGAATTCATTTTAAAAGTAAATAAATGGAAATAAAACAAAATTAAATAGTTATATTAATCCTATGCCACAACAAAATCACAAATTGAAATCTATTTTCAGTTGAATTTTACTTGTTTATAAATTTTATTACATTATGTCTTTCTTTTCAATAATTTTCAGAAAAGTTAATTTTAATTCTTAACATCTGCACGAAAATAATACAAAAATTCGATGTCTAAACTATAAACTATTTTGATGTTTGTCGTAAAATTAGATTTAAAATAATTATATATATATATATATATATATATATATATATATATATATATTATATATATATATATATATAATATATAATATATAAATATAAATATTGTTTAATTATTTCTTCATTATTTAGCATGATAACGCAGACTATTACAAAATGAACAAAGAATAAGCTTTTTCCCTCGTTGCCATTATGTTAACAGTTCATACCCACTCGGTGGTCCGAGGAATAATAGGCACGCCCCAGCAGCTCGGCTCTGGCAAAAAATGTTCACATTATAGAAGAATAATAACATGGAATCAGTAGAGCTTATATAATATTTATATGTTATGATATTTATCCGAATCAAAGGATTGTGTCAATTCGAGTTTTGTTCAAAACTCATCTGCGGATATAGAATGTTTTTCTAGGTAACGCAAGTTAAATGCGTAACAATATAAGTTTTATTTTCTAAATGTATTTATTGATATTTACAACTGTTACAATGATACAGTATTTTTATATGTCGTGTAATTAAAACGTCACGGTTATAAAGGATTCCAATGGCAGTTCAGGTTAGGTGGTCCCGAAGCCATCTTCTTTTCTGAGGTCTCGAAGGGTCATCAGGGATCGATTAGAAAGCATAGACAGTATTATGTTTGAGTTGGATAATAGAAGGCTAGGTATCTATTTCGCACTAAATATGTAATATATACTTAGACCCTGATTTTTTTTTTTTAAGTATAAACATATCTTGTTTTTATTCTGATCACCCGGCCTGGTGTTTGTAAGAAAAGTTTGATCTAATTATTATTGTTATATTTAAATTTAAATTAATTTTCTTTTTTTCCATTTTTTTTTGTTCTATTTTAAATTTCTTTACTACACTTCCAAAGGGTCCAAAAATATAACGCAGTCGCATTCCTCAAGTTCCAGACATATCTGCATCGATATGAACCATCTCTACATTCCCGCCAGAAAGTTGAACTGCCGCCAAATTCTCCTGAAGATAAGACCCCCACCCACCCACAGTCCATTTGTTAAAAGGTAATTTATCGGAATCTATACACTTTTATCTTCACTGTTTTAATTCGCGCCGCTTAAGGCTTTAGGTAATCCTGGATTTGGCTAAGGCAATAGACATCTTTTAGTATGCAATCAGGGAATCTCTCATTGTTAACGGTACTAACAAATCAGTGTATAATAAGTTAAATCAGTGTATAAGGGCATAGAGTGATTTTTGCCTTTTCATAATTATAAATATCTATTGAATGTTACTATTCCCCCACAGTTCATTGGTCGTGCATGATGATGGCCACAACTGTCGATCCCACCCTGCTGTTCCCTTTAAAGACTATTATATATAGTGTACATTTAATAGAGCAGATGGGAGATCGAATCCGAGAAGATCACTTCGTTCCGCACTAATTGCATCCGGATCTGTAAGTTAGGGCACTGGATTCGAAGCTATTAACATTATATTGTAGTCTGTAACGTTTATTCCACGCTTATGTTAACTTTATTCTATACCATTTACTTTGTTATACTTGCTTTATTTATTTTTTTCGTTCCAATGTACTGTATTATTTTATTAATGAATTCTAACTTTTTGACTTGCCTAAAATTAAAGGATTTTATTAAAGTTGATTTATTAAGCTAGCATTTTTAAAAATAATTCATTGTACCAAATCCTGCATATACAGACTATAGGTGAAACATTACTCCGGTCCTTGCCGCATGCACTATGACGTCATATGAAAAGCCTCAGACTAGCATCCTGCTCCGCTAAATACAAGCTATTTGTCGGACAAATAGCTTGTATTAGAAAAGCTTCAATTTTTTCAAGAAAAAATATCCGGGCAATAGTCATTCAATCACTAATATCAAACAATTATTATATAATAAAGCATTATTCATAAAAAAATATGCATTATAATAAAAATTGGACTTGAAGTACAACAATGAGCAGTTGCGAATCCAGTATTTAATTTTGGGGAGTGATTAACACCGGGGATCTGGAGATGGAGATACCTCAAGGCAACAGGGGGGGGGGGTCCTCCCCCGTGAAATTTTTGGAGGTCACTGATCAAAACTGTGTTTTTTTCACCATTTGAAGCAGTGAACTTGAGTTATTATAAATGCAGTTTTAAATTATTTTTTTAATAACTACAATGGCAGAAATAATAATGTTTTTAGAGAGAAAATATTTATATTTTTTCTTTGACATATGCTTACATTAGCAGCTGAAGTAGTCCAGAATTCATATAGCTGCAACCATAGCTGCAAGCATTCTGGGAGATTCAACCAGAAAACCCTTCATTGAATCTGCTAATGATCTTGGGTATTGCAGCTGTAGTCAATTATTGAAATACTTTGTGTTATAAATCTTTCCAAAACGTCTTAGTTTGATATTTATAACATATTAGTTCAATTTTTCTTTTGCTCAGACTTCTATTGTACAGTGCAATAGACTTCTAATAGAATGACCTCCTATTCTGGGACATCTTGTACCCAAAGAATAACCTATTTACTATAGTCAGAAATATATTGTTTTAGTTAATTGATACAAGAAATTGATACTCCCAAGGTATATTGTTTACATGGATGTGGTAGATGTGCTATTAAGTAGTTGAGATATGCTCATACACTTATCCAGGTGTTTACAGGATTCTTCTGATTCTGATTGGGAAGGATATACGGATAAAAATAAGAGAGAAATTCCAGAAAAAGGTAGCACGAATAATGGAAGGTTGTACTGAAGGAGCAATTCAACGGCAGGAGGTAAACTAGTCGTTAGGTTGGGATCTCGTATACTAGTCGTTAGGTTGGGATCTCGTATACTAGTCGTTAGGTTGGGATCTCGTATACTAGTCGTTAGGTTGGGATCTCGTATTCGAATAGTGGAACGCAGAACGTGGGGTGAGCAAATTAAGAAGAGAGGCGTTTTAGTTCTAAGGATTCCGAAAAGAATAGACAGACAGGAATACTTACCAATAAAGAGCCGGGTAAAGCAACCTCAATACGATAAGTACGTTTACCCGCTGCACATTGCGGTAGCCTGTGGACAAAAGTTGAAAATGCGAATATTTTTTCCAACTTGTTTTGCCTCAGTAATACTTTCATCATGACTTCAGTGATATGGAATAGGAGCTTTTAATACAATATTATAAAAATAAAGGATAGAAATCATGTTTGAACAAGTGGCAGTCTCAACGAAACAATTTCAATTTAGGACACTTCTATTGTTTAGGACCCATCTTTCATGTTAACTTCAAATGAATTTTTAGTATGGAAGGCATTGAGGAAGGTAAGTAATATCCATTTTTTTGTTAATACTTTTGAATAACATTTTTTGGTTAATATCTTTAAATTACATTTTTTTTTAAAAACGTCAAATAAATATTTTTCAATTTCGATCCAAAACATTCTTAGTTTCTGAAATATTTTGATTTAATAACAATTATACATCATAAATATACAAATATTTTCTGCATTGAACTGCTTTGGATGATTCTGTGTTTGTTTCAGAAAACTATGATTGGTATTATATGCCGTCTAGTGTACATAATGTTTTATTGCGAAGTAATAAATTTCTTTCATCTTATTCCAATAGGAATGTTCTCTGAGGAGGTTTTGGAGGCTGCCCATAAAATCATCAGAAAAAATAGGTTGAATCACACGCGGAAGAACAGTAATGCCAGTTCCAATGCTGATCTTTTAAATCAACTTTTAATATCTTCGGACCCTTTAATTTCTGCAAGCAGGAAAGCAAGCCATTCAAATTCTAAGCTTTATTTAGAGGACATTAAAAAATCTCTTTTGGACGATGACGACTCTTCTGTGAATTCACCCCAATTTGAACTGGCGAACTTATCCCCACCTACGTCATTATTAATGTATTGTAAAAAGAATTGTTTGTGATATTAATTATTATTTTGTTCACTCTAAAAAAACTTAATTTTTCTTCAAAGACTCTTAATATATGATTTTTTTAGTGATCAGCTCGAAGTTTTCTTTAAAAACCCCTCAAGAACGACTTTTGTCCACTTCGTACAAATACACAGTAAGAGCGCCGCACTGTGCGCTGGGGACATGAGATCTCCTTGGAACTCGGAAGAACAATCTATTGAAATATGCATATTGCATTATCTTACTTTGATACCGTCGATGCCACAATTCGTATCTGCAAATTTTGCTGTTTTTTGGTTTTGTTGTATTTTAACTTCGTGAATATCTGACGTCACCAATTAAAAATAAAAGATATTACAATTTTTTAAAAATTAGCTACCTTGCTTCAGAAATCCTGGTTCAAACCCAATGTTCGCAGTTCTACAAGTTTTCAGATTCGCCACTTTGGTATTGTACTGACGATATTACAGCCTTAGTCACCTGGTACTGAAATTGAAATAAATCTTCAAAAAGGAAATCAGTTCAAAATATCTGTACGTCAGAGGTATACTATCCTTAGTTCAATTTTGCTGATTTTGGTTATAATTGTATTTACATTATTTTAATATCGTGATAAATCTAAAAGGATAATTGACTGTGCGGTCCTGTATCAAATCCACCGCCTGGCATTCCATTTGTCTGTCTGTCTTTTTGTTACGCGATGTTCGATTTTCTTAATTAGCACAAATGTTCCTTCCAGACAGAAAAAATGAAGTATGTGTAACAATTTTTATTTTTGGTTCAAGATTTTCAAAATTTCAAACTCAAGACGTTTTAATGGTCCTATTTCATTAAAAATCGGTTTGTTTCGCAGCCACGACTAGATGCGTTGTACGATTTTCTTCGAATTTCGCGCAAATGTTCCTTGAAGTTAGGAAAAATAACGTATTTGTAGGGATTTTTTAATAATTCCTATTCAAGATGGCTACTGTTTTAATGGCAAGCAACATCAAAACTCTGTTTCGTCGTCACTACCAAACGCGCTATTTTTTCTTCGAATTCGACATTAATATTCCTTGAAATCATTCTAAACGGAGTGCCTGAGACCTCGAAAAGACACTTACAAATAAGCTTTCAACTCAAACCCTCTTACTCAATTTGGATGTGCGCAAAACCTCAAAAACAGCTAAAAACCGATTAATATCGTAACAGTGGCCGAAGTTTTAACTTAAATTCATCCTCGCCTTTATGGTATTGTTCTGCCTATGAAATAACCTTACACGCCGAATTTTAGTTTATTTAATCCAAAGGGAGCCGCTGTAAGTACAAATGTAGCGGCATATACATATATATATATATATATATATATATATATATATATATATATATATATATATATATATATATATATATATACATATATATATATATATATACATATTTATTTATATATTTAATTATATGGTTAAATCAGATATCCCCGACGAAACCCAAGAAATCGTGTTTTAGGGGTTACGAAACGAATTTAAAAATAACTTCCCCTTCGAAACTGTGCAAAAGTCTATTAATTTCGGAGAAAATACAACTAAAAATTAATGAAATTTTTAAATTTTCTTTTATAACTCTGATTCGAATCTTGTCGAATGTTGGTGATTTAGTGAATCTGATATTTGCAATTATATTATTAATGTTGATATTACAAGAGGACAATGTGAACTGAGGATAAAACGGATTGTGAGAAGTCACATTCGTATTCAGCAGATTTGGCTTGATATTGGAATAATCGGTTGCAAAATTTCTGAATTGTTACGATGATAAATTTATTAATGATTAAATATTAATATATATTGAACAAATTATGATGTCCGGTATCCCTGAAAATAATGTTGGTTTTTCAATCAATGACAACATTGACTAATTCTTTAATAAAAACTGCAATAAAGAGCAGATTTAAGATCTCTTCGCAGAGGTCTACAGTTCAAAGAACTACTAGTAATTTCCAATAGTATGCGTAAAGTGGGACAAGCTAAAATACATTTACAGTTATATTTTTCTTGATGAAAGGACGACGGTCTTTAATGAAATAGATTCCGCTCCAGCTGATTTAACAATGGCTGGAAGCGTTTGATCTTGTAGAAAGGCTCCAGTGGACCTTGTGATATTAGTGAGTATTTTGGAAATTCGCTAGATCGGGAGCAACTCTTTGACTCAGTCCTATTGTTACCGCTCTAAGGGTCTTTCCAATCAGCCAACCGCTCTATTCAGTCCCGTCCTTATAAAGCAGCCTTCTCATTGGTGCTTCTCGGAAACATTAGGGTGCTTTTGGAAATTACATCTTAGTTATATTTTTAGAAATGAAAAGCCTTTAATAAAGTATTTTCTTGTTTTATGAGTTACCAAGCCCTTCTCTTTGGCTTAGTTATTTTTTTTTTATTATTACAATATGCAGATAGCTTAGATGGTATTCTGCAACTTGAGGGATAAGTATGCTAAGTAGCGGTCATGAGGGAAGGAGATTATTTCTCAAGTTGTGGTGGGGATTGTGGTTATTTCGGATCCTCAATTAACGAGTTTAACTTTTCTCAAAGTTGAAAAAGTTTTCCGACCACTGTCTTCGGGGAAAATGCTAAAACGACTAATTTCGTACTGTTTCCTTTCGTTAATGCTCCTATAAAATATGATAATTATCCAGAAATAATGACTTCCTCTAGTAGATTAAAATTATGATTTCTAAGGAATCATAATGCTACTAGAAGTATTTGTATAAATCGAGTTTTCAAGCTCACTACAGTGATGCATTTCGTCAAAATTTTATAAAACGGAAATAAATATTGTCATTTAATTTTTTTAATTCCGCTGTAAAATATTTTATTTCTATGTTTCAACGCCAACCGCTTATTGTGATTTAATCGAGTGGACGTCAAGTTCACTACCATCATGTATTTTTTTTATATTGAGTTATGGTAATGAAGTGTTTGTAGAATTTTATATATTGTAATGTCTTCAATGCATCTCCTTATTTCGCTGTTAGAATATTAGGACTGTCAGGCATTTCATAATGCGTAGTGATAATACGAGTATAATCCCTAGAGGTATACCTTAGGATTTTCGGAATACTTTCTGACAGAAAAAATCCTGCCAGAAAGAAAAGATAGAAGGACAACGAAGTAAATAAATAAAAAACATTTATTGAAGAATGCTGTTTTAAGACATACAGATCACATAAATGAATACTTAGCACTTCGCCATAATTATTTCAAAAGAAAAAAATCACTTTACAAATTTATTCTGAATTAACATACGATGAAAATGACACCTACTTTATCAATAATTCCATTTAAAAGTATAACAACATTTTATAACGTACTTAATATACCCATAAAACCGAGTTATATTGTAGAAAATTCTTAATTAGTTTTGTATGTTATATATATATATATATATATATATATATATATATATATATATATATATATATATATATATATATATATTTTTATACTCAAAATTGATCTAGGATTTCATTAACAGTCCAAAGAGATGTATTAATCATAGCTAAGTTAAATAATTTTTTTTTTTTACGAGAGCTTTTTCTTTTCTTTTTAATTTTTTTAAATAGATAAATAAAAATAGTCCTACCTCAAAATTTTAGGCTTTACGTTTCATAGGTTGGTAAAATCCAAAATTCTAAAAATGAAAAATAAATTCGTACGCCGTCTGCGACTTTTCTCCGAGACTACTGGACCGGTTGTTTTGAGATTTAGTAACATAATCACAGGTCACTCCAGGATGATTCTCGGAACTCGTCATTGCTATACACCATTTATCTTGGTCATTTATGAATTTAAAGGAAAAAATGAAGTGTTTTGGAATAATTATACCAAAGCCTTTAAAAAAATTAATAATGAATAAATCGATATAAATTTGCAATATCTTAAACGGATGATTTTTTTTTCGTTTTTTTTTTGTTTTGTAGAGTTGTAGAATTTTAAAATTTATATTTACGCAGAGGTGGACCGGGCAAACTTTGTTTAGTTTTTTGATAACTCTTAAACTAAACATCTTCCGGAACATTCTAGATTCTCATTTGAAAGATCATTTAATTGCCCACAAAGCTAAACATTAAAAAAAAATAATAATCGGGCTAATTAGCTAATATTAGCCAAGCAAACCATTTTTTATTGGATTTTCCCCAATGGGGTAAGGAAGGTGAGGGGATATACCAGATATTTGATTTGATATATAACTATTTGGAAATAATAAAGTATTTTGTAATCATTTGCAGAGTTTTTTTGTGATTCTGCTGTTTTTTACGCCAATGTCGATGCTGCGAAATAAATTAAAAAATTAGGTACTTACTTGTTATACGATTTCGCGTTATACAAGTCGTCTTGATTCTTCATTTTTCGGAATACCATTCTGAAGGTTGAATATTTATTCCAACGATTTTCTAAATTTCTAAAGGAGTATCCTTTAATGTAAAAGCGTTTCACTTCATCTAACTGTAGGAAGTATGATGTTTGAAGTACGACAATCTTATGAATTCTTTCTTTCTTGTTTCTTAACACTAGAAACCGAGCTATGCCATGACAGAAAAATAAAATCGTTTTAGCCAACTTGGATTTTTAATTGAATGATGTTGCGAATCAAAATGCATCACTACAAAAACCGTAGTCTCTAGTTAGTTTCGAATGCTTCCTCGGACTTAGCATGCCGTGTACTACAAGAGCCTGTGACATCAGAGAGATGGATGACCGCCAGTAAAGACAAAGCACCGACAGACAGGCAGACCACTAATGACCGCTGACGCAGCACCCCTCGAGAGTTATCTCTTCAGCAGGGTGAGCCGGACCATTATGGTGAAGAAAGAGATTGAGACGAAGTCTGGACCATGTTCTGATCGGGACATGTTGTAATGGTCTGCGTGTGTCGCAGGTGGAGGAGGTGGTGTGCTACAGCATTCATTTGTGTGGCTTTACTCGCGAGGGAAGGTAATCTTTCTTCTTGGGATTACTGTCACCCTCCTCACCCTTTCTCTATTTATGCCGAGTATTATTGTTGAATTAATTGAAGATATATCCTTTCCTCCATTAGAAATATTAATATTCATCTCTTCACGACCAATTGTATTATCATGATGTATACCTACAATTATTGAAAGCTCATGTTGGATTTTCTTTTTCCTGAAATTAATACGTCTAATATGTAAGTCTGTATTCAGTTATGTTTTAATATATCTGTAATGAATGTTAGATTTAGGCATTATTCGATTATTAATAATTTATTCGATATCGAATAACAAATATTTTATTATTGTTATTAAGATCGAGTGGGGAAATTGGAAACAAATTTTCAATGTTTTACATTCAAATATTTCTTTACTCCTTCAATAAATCAAGATATAATATTTTGTGATTTGAAGTCATTGCTATACTTCTACTGAATAATTTGGCATAATCATTCTGTCTTCATATCTATTTATAGGAGAGGGAATGCCAGTTTCCATTTACACCAATGGGAAATTGAGGGTAAATGGAAACAGTGATTTCTTCACGAGATCTATAAAGAGAAAAAGCAGGACTTGGATTTCACACATGCGGAACCCCTGAAAGACTTATAATTAAATACCTAAAAAATAAATAAAAAAAACCTGTTTTATAAAATGCAATTATTTATGAAAGTCTTAATGTCCTATAGTGCAACGTTGATTCAAAATAGATCTAATTAGGGATTGATCAATTATTTGGCACTTCTATAAACTAGTTTTAAATGTTATACATTCATATTCAGTTCTAAAAACGCACAAAAATTCAAAAATTAGCAATTTAAAATACATTTTGGTATTATTATACATATTAAATTAACATATAGGGGGGGGGGGTGAAATTGAGTTTAAAATATACCTACTAGTACCAATACTCGCGATTAACTATGAAAAATTATCATTCATTATATAGGGGGAAATTAACGTTGGCTCATCTTATGAGAAATGGATCGTTGTAGATGAGGCAACGAAATTAATCAATTGCCTTGTCTTTGCTACGACAATCGATTTTAAATAGTTCGAGATAGGGATAATCAATTTTATATAAGATAGGAATAATCAATTTGTTATAAATATGCACTGTAAATTAAAAGTGGTTGGTGCATCAAAAAAAGAATAAAAACTGATATTAAAAAATACCAAAAAAATAGTTGCATAGTCTACGAGTATCCCAATTGCTGTAGTCCATTCTCAAAAAAACCTCTGGATCCGATAAAATAAAGGGCACATCAAGTTCTTTACCCTTCTTCCAGCTTGAGTATTAATTATTTATCATCGAATCTCATTCAATGGCCTTTCAGGAGAGATCGTTTTTGATGCCTTAGACAATTAGCATTTTAAACAAAAACCGAATACCCTCTTCCTAATGATGCCTAATGAGTTGAGTATTATTCAGATAATAAAAAAAATTCGTGAAATATTTCCCAAGTGTCATATGCAGGGGACCAAGAAGGGGCGTGGCCAAAGAGTGGCTGATCTCCCTCCCCCACTTCTGGCAACATAAAACGGTTATTATTCGGATGCTAATTGGGGCGATAAATTAGTGGGGGCGGGGCTTGTCAGGAGTTGGTCCTCTCGCCCTCTTCTCCACTTCTTATAGCCGCTCCCTCGCCAGCTTCTTTTCTCAGTATTGATAATCCTCGGGCGAGGAAGAAGGGCCATCAATGAGTTTTCCGAAGAAAACCTCTCAATTGATTTTAACAAAATAACAAAAGTAGTGTCAAACAGTTGAGGTAAATTTGACTTAGTTTAGTTTTCTACAACCTAGATCTAGAACGATGCGAACTAAATGTAATGAAACTACCTTAAAATTAAAAATTTACTTAAAGAAACTCCTTTCCTTGGAGTCGTCAAAAATCACTTTGTAGTAATTAAAATCTTTTAATTTCAATGATCAGTTGAATTTTATTTCTCGTTTATAGAAAGCTAAAAGTAGAAATGCCATTTATAAAGAAAGATCTACCACAATGCCAATTATATCAGGCTTAAGTCCACACAAAAGGTTACTGTAGCTTTCCTGTCAGATGTTTCAAGTGCACAATAAATGTCTCTGGTTTTTGACCGATTTTTTATTTAATCTTTTGTTCTTTTTAAAACAAACAATATTTTAGTTTTTAATTGTTTTATTTTCATTTTCTTGATTTACCTTAATTATTTACATGCTAATATGGCAGACCTAACTGAGGTGCTCCACAAATTTTTACACGCCTTTACAGGAACTCGATTCATATATGCTAAAATTGAGGAAAAACAATGAAGTTTTTTTTAAATCTCATTATGTTCTTCGTTATATTTATATTTATTATTAGCCGATTGCAGCTTGGAAATTGATGGTGTGGTTTGGGGGTTGCCAGATGTTGACCAGTAGCCGATGTTGCTTCAACCCTTGGCTCTCGCATCTGTTAACACCACTGTACGTGAGTCAACGTCCATTTAACAATCATCAATATATTCTTTAACAATTTATGAATAATTAATTATTTCTTGAACATTGAAGATTATTTATTTATAAAAAGTTTATAGATCTTCATCAGAATCATATTATGATCCAAGTGCATTTGACCAAAATGGATGGATACCGATATTAAAAATATTTTCAAAACAGAAGGAGATAAGATGCCCGCTCGTTTCCTGTCCGTAACTAGAACGGAAATCTTTCTGATATATCTATTCTTACTGCTCTTATCTGGATCAGATGAGAATCACTGGTTCGGAACTGATCCTGGCTCTACCGCTTTACCCTAAATATATTTCAAGATAAATTTTACTGGAGTAGCAAATTCTTTAATGGTAATCAGTTACCAGTTAATAAACATTATTACACCTCCATCGTAGTAGTCGCTGTATACGAAGCTGTAGATACTTTCTGTAGATACGATCAGTCTAATTAAGACAATTAAATGCATTTATTTGAACCTCCGCCGAGTCATTGGAGATGGAGGAATGCTTCAGCACACCAATAAATTGTGCCTTACTATGTTATTTTTAAACAAATGACCAAAGTTTTTGCTATTACATGTATGCCAAATTATGCCAAAATATCGAATAAAAATGAGACGTTATACAAAGCTTATTTTTATAAATACGCTCTATCTGTGCCTTATAATTTTGGTAAAACATTTGTACCATTATTCATTTTTACTTTCCCTTACCTATATACGAAGTATATAGTAAGGGGAAGTATTGCGATCGTGAAAATCTTCGAATTCGAGTTTTCAACGGAAATACATGTTTTAAGGTCTCCTGAGTCCAAATGAAGTCTCGCAAAATGGTCTGTGTCTGTGTGAATGTGATCACTCTAGCTCAAAAACGGAAAGCTGTACGATAATGAAATTATATATTTAAGGTTAGCACATGCATGTGATGTTACAGCAACATTTTCGTCAAAATCGACAAACCGGAAGTGCCACTTTATATAATCGATTTTACACATTTTTACAATTTTCTCGAAAACGGCTCTAACGATTTTGATGAAACTTGCCTAAATTATTCTTCATAAAGGTCTTTAAGTTTTCATTTATCTAGTAAATCACCGAGGAATTGTAGGGAAAAAGGTTATGATGAAAAGAATATTTTATTTGCGCATAGCTTAAAAAGTATGCATTTTACGGTAATTTATCTATAGACTTTTATGAAAGGTAATTAAATCATCTAAAAAAGAATAAAAGAATTAATATTAAAAAAAAATTACCTCATAAATTATTCTTTCCCGTTATTGTAAGGAAAAACAAGTGTTTATGATGATTATGCGAACAAAATTTAAAAAAAAAAAAGTAGGAAAAAAATCTTTTTAATGGAAAAAAAATCACAAATCCTGAACGGTGCCGTATCAACTTAAATAATTATTCATGTTAAATATCACCCCAAGAAATGATTCGACTTCAATTCAAAAAATTCAAAGAATGCACCCATGACGTTACTTTCTTACCGTTATTATTATTATTTAATTTTCGACACTTTCGAAAAAGGTTTTTTTCTGTAGAGGGGGAGCATCAACTCCAACCACTCAGGTCACTGTTTGTTTTGTCGTTTTTATTGTATGTTTAGAAAACTCCTTACAATCCTTGAGGTATTCAACAGCACAGCTTTCTGGGCTTCATTTATAACAGCCGTCAAGAGGCCCAGCCGTTCAGTCGCTTCCACAGTGGACACTGGTATCAGACCATTGCTGGAGATCACAATAGCCCTCACAATCACTTTATCCAGTCTGTACAGATCTTTTAGTTCAGCTGCTAGAGATATTTTCGAATTTTTTCTGCACATACTGAATTAGTGTTTCCATCATTCGGCACAGCAATATCTATTATCTCTGCTGTCTTCATATTACCATCAATCAGCACGATATCAGGTCTGTTGTGGGTCACGGAATGGTCTGTTATAAACGACTGATTCCAATACAATCTTATCCCTACCCTCTGGACGATTTCTTTAGGACTGTACTTATAATATGGCATCAAGTCATTTAATAATTTTCTTTTTAGTCCTATCGCCTGGTGATAGATTTTGGCAACATCATCATGCCTCTTGAGGTATTCTGTGCCAGCCAACTCACCGCATCCTCCAGTTATGTGCTGAATAGACTCGTATGTGCTGGCACAGAGCCTACACTTGTCTGATACGTTCTGTTGTTTCAAGACGTGTCGCCAGTAAGACCTAGTTGCTATGACCTGATCCTGGATTGCTATAAGAAATCCTTCTGTTTCGGGGAACAGACTTCCTCTAACTAGCCAGCTAGTAGACAAAGTTTTATCTATTTCAGTTTGCTGGAGCTGGTGATAAAATCTCCCATGTAATGCTTTCGATTTCCATTCTTCCAGTCGTTCGCTGTTGGTAATAATGTTGGACGCAACTTCTTGAGAGACTAATTGCAAGACAGTGTGCCCCCGGTCAAGACTGCATATTATTTTATGCAATGGCACCTCGTTTTGTTTGAAGTACTGTCCTAGGGCCATTTCTTGCTTTCGGCACGCCTCTTCAATGTTTGTGAGACCGCTCCCACCTTCCTTTCTAGGCAGATAAAGCCTTGCGATGGATGCAGTCGGATGATGCATTCTGGATCCAGTCATACTCGTTCGTATTAGTCTATCTAATTCTTGGAGAGATGTTGTAGACCATTTTAGGACTCCGAAGCTGTATGATATGGCTGGTATAACTCACGTATTTATAGCTTTTATTTTCGATCCTGATGTTGCAAGGATAATCTTCAATCTCTTCTTTAATGATTCCATGAGGCTATTCTTTACATCCTTCCTCGCAATTTTAACATGTTGTTCTATCCCAAGATACTTGTACATTTCTTCTTTTTGAAGATGCTTAATCCGCAGTTCATCATCAAACATACTTTCAGAAATAACTGGTTTTCCTTTTATCACATGAAGAACAGCGCATTTCTCAATACCAAGCGACATCTGTATTGAATCACTAAACTGGATTACTGTTTTTATCATAGACTGTAACTGAGATTTATTCTTTGCATAAAGCTTCAAATCGTCCATGTAAAAGCTATGGCTGATTACTGCAGTTGATTCATTAAATTTTATTTTGTATCCGTTTCCTTCTCGATTTAATAAAATCGATAAAGGAGCCATCGCAAGACAAAACCAAAGGGGGGTGAGGCAATCTCCCTGGTATATACCTCTCGAAATTGTAATGTACTCCAAAGGGTCAGACAGCTGATCATGTCCCATCCTCAATCTTGTTTTCCAGCTGCTCATGAGTTTCCTCAGAAGATCTTTAACATGTGGATGTATTTTATAGATATCCAGGACTTTTAACAGCCAGCTGTGAGGGACTGAGTCAAATGCCTTTCTGTAATCAAACCATGCTAATGACAGATTTCTTTTATTTATGGTCGTTTGGCCTGCAATGAACGAGTCGATGATGAGTAATTCTTTACATCCCTGGGCTCCTTTCCTACAACCAAGTTGCTCGAGTGGGATCAAATTATTGGATCGCAGATGAAATTCAATTTTGCTTGTGAGAATGGAGGTTAAAATCTTATAAACTCCGTTAACGCAGGTTATTGGTCGAAAGTCTTGCGGTTCCAATCGGTTTTCCTGTTTTTTAGGAATAAGTACTGTAATGCCCTGACAGAAATTTTTAGGAATATCTATCTGCCCTCTTATCATTTTTAGATAATTGGTCGCTAGTATTTCATGCAAACAGGTTAGATTTTTCAACCAGTAATTTTGAATTCTATCACTGCCTGGTGCTTTCCAATTTTTCATTTTCTTTGTTGCGATGACTACATCCTGCTTTGATATGTCAAATTCTGGCATTTCAGGTACATCCCGAAATTCATTATTTATTGATCTCAACCATTCGATTTCATCATTGTGAAATGCATTGTCCTCCCACAGCTTTTTCCAATAATCAGTTATATTTTCAGTCAGTGAAACATTCACATATCCCTGTTTACCACTCTCCAAGTTCCGATAAAAATGCCTCTCATTATTTATGAACCTTTTGTTCTGCTGTTTACGAAGCATCGACTTTTTGTATCTTCTTATTCTGTTTGCATAGACTGCAAGTTTTTGCTTCAGCACATCAGCATGTAAAGCCAATTTTTCGGTAAGCTCAGATTCCAACACCATTCCTAATTGTAGTACAACTATTTCATCAATCTTTTTTTTTAATCTTGTACTTGCTCCATCCGGATTCTTGATATAACTTGTGATTGCCCCAATATTCGCTCTGAGCGAGCCTATTTTATTTTCTAATCTTTTCTGCCAGCGTGGTATGGTTGATTTGCATTTATCTTTCTTTGATTCTTGTTCTTCAAAGCCAAGTTCAATAATTACGACCCTTGCTGCAACATACGCCCAGTGACAAACAGCTTCAACATCCATTTCTGGGTAATTACTAACAAGTTTACTTAAAGCTTCATTAACCCGTTTCATAGTTGTCCGTGTATTAAAGCTATAAGGGACTCTTAATAGGGATGGTCTTGCATCATGTGGCATTCCTTCATAAAGCACATGCTGGGATAGCAATGATTGCATTAGTTTTTAAATCTTTTCATCTTCTTCTTCAGAAGTAGCAGCCTCTAGTGCCAATGATATTTCTAATTGTTGAGGTTCAGTCGGTTGCTCTTTATTTCCAGTAGGTTCTAACCCTAATCGCTCAGATATTATTGCTTTAATATTTTCCATTTCCAGAGCGGAAGGAGAAATAGTCTCGCCCAAGCCCGAACTCGAACTAGTGGCCGGTTCTTGCAGTCTTGTGGTCCGTTGCGGCAGGGTGACGCCACTCGCTCCGCCATCCCCTGAAGGTAGCTGTCGAAGATTTCCACCTGGTGCAGCTTCATTCCCAGGTTCGTCCGAGGCTATACGTCGATTTCTTAACTCCATTTTTAGTGGGTGGTTGCATTTTAGACCTTCTGCCAGGTCTTCCTAGGTAAGGTTGCCCTAGGGTATGTACTGAAAATGGCCTCTGTGTCAGTGTAAATGTTATTGTGTCCTGTAATGTGTGAGTTTGTGAACGGTATAATGTACTCAGGAGCCCGGGGGAACGTAAAACCCCAGCAACTGCGTTCATCAGCTGCCCTTGCGGGTTCTGTTATTAATATTGTTATTATTATTATTATTATTATTATTATTATTATTATTATTGGGTATTATAGTTATTGATGAATTATAGTATTATGGTTATAAACCATAATGCCTTCTTTCTCGCCTCTCTGTCAGATGCAATGCGCCTCCAGCGGTTGACACCAATCGCCTTCAGGTCATCTTCCACTTCGTCCAGCCATCTGAGACGGGGTTTCCACCGCCTTCTTCCATCTCCTGGCTTTTCATAAAACAGATTTTTTAGGATTCTTGCTGAGTCCATCTCCTCCACGTGCCCCAACATATCAAAGTCTATTGAGTTGAATAACTTCCACAACGTCTTTACAACAAGTCCCTAAGTACAAGTCCCTAAACTCTTGGTTAATCCTGATTCTCCATTAGCCCTTCACTCTGATTGGTCCCCATAAATGTAAGGACTTTTCTCTCCCATAACTGAAAGATCCTTCTATTTCCTTTCGTCAGGGACCATGTCTCTCACCCATAAGTCACAATCGGTCTCACTATCGTTTTATGTGGGAGACATTTTGTGTTTCTGGACAGACTTTTGCACCTCAAAAGTTTCTAAATATTGAACAGAAATCGATTTCCTGCTGTTATGCGGGTCTTTATATCCTTTTATATTCTGTTCTCGCTGTTTATCATACTGCCCAGATATCTACTTAAATTCGTCACAGCTCTTCAAGCATCAATTTCCTATTTTCATTTCTTCTCCAGTCTGGCTTGCTCTTGAGGCCCGCATGTACATGTTTTGTCTGCATTGATTTTTTGCTTCTCTGAGAAATTCTAAGATTCCTCCAAGTGCTTGTACAGTCCTTGCTTTGATCATCTGTTAAATGCTGCGTCATACGGTTGTAAATTGTACCTCCGCCCATTTCCTCTATGGCTGCTTCTAAAAGAAGGATGAAAAGTACTAGAGATAGTGGATCTCCTTGTCTAAAGCCTCTTCCTATTTTGAATTTTCGAAAGAGCCTCCCATTCATAAGTATCCTACTGGATGTATTAGCCAGAGTCATTTTGACCAGCTGTATCAATTTCTTCGGAACTCCCAGCTTCTTCAGACGCTCGCACATTTTTTCCCTTTTGACTGAATCATAGACTTGTCTGAAATCTACCAACAAATATTGCATTGTAACATTGTAATCGTAGGCCTTCTCTAGCATCTGCCTCACTGAAAAAATCTGGTCCGTAGTTGACCTTCCCGGTCTGAAAACATACTGGTAATCACCAAGAACTATTTCTGCTCACTTTGTTAGTCTTCTGCTGATGGCAATCGACAAGACCTTCCATAACCCTGTGGTTATTACCCTTTTCTTATATTGGACATATTAGAGACTCGGGCCATTCTTCGAGTATTTTATCGAACCTCCACACATCATAAATGATAGTGTAAATATCCTGCCATAAAACTTCCCTAGTGATTTTGAGCATTTCATTTTGGATGAAAGTGGCGCTTTCTTGTTTTTGAGCTAGAAGATGATTTCAGTAATCTCTTCCATTTCTGGAGGGATCTGTGCCTCGTCTAAGTCTTTCCCATCAGTGCACTGCAAATTACCGTTCCAGCTTTTTCCATTTCTTCGGCTTCCATCTCCCAAGATCTCTTTAAAATGACCTAACTATTCCTAAATTTATTAAAACAGTTTTAGTTGTTTAAGAGATCAAGGTGTTTTAAACTCTTCAAGGGAATAACGGTTCGCCAACAACGGTTTGGGCTAACTACTTCTCAGATGTACAGCTGGCTACAGAAATAGAAGTCGAAGACAGTGATAAAGTGATTTTTTTTTAAACTTATTCTTTAAAATTAACTATAATAGAACTAATTTATTTGTTTCAGTTTACTTAGCTTTATAATAATAAATGTGGGCACTTTTTTAGTCCCTAAATGAGTCCTCAAAGGCAACATACGTGGGTTTTTTTAAAAGAAATATAAAAGAAGGGTAACATTTGATAAATATAGTTTCTTGATAAAATGAAACTATAATTAAATAAATTAAATTAAATTCTAATAAATAATAATAATAAATTATATTTAATAATAAATAGTAATTGTTATATTTGTATATTAATAATAATTATTATTATTATATTTAATAGATATAATAATAAATAATATTTAAAAAAATAATAATACAAAGAATGCATACATATATACAAAAAATAAATTACGACTAAACGATACTAGGTCTTGGGGAAATAGAAGGATAGGATATGATTGAATAGGCGAGATTTAAAGATGGGAAGGATTTAAAAACGACGAATGAAAGAAGTTGTGGAATTCGATTCCAATTGAAGTGTATCGGATAAGGAAAGATCTTTCAAATGCTGCGGTACGGTGATGATTTGAGACCTTGTTCAAAAAATGTTAATCAAGTTAGATCTTGACAATTCTTTTTCGACCAATTACTATACCTCCAGGCAGTAAATTCCAAAAAAAGAACAACAAAAAATATACCTGGCCTAAAGTAAGAAATTAATAACTTTTTATTATATATGTTGATGTTAAACGTGAAATTTGTAATATTTTTCCGAGTCAGTAAATTTCAGATTTTGAACGAAGGAGAAGCTTCCTTAAATCAAGTGGGCCAGATCCAATCAGACCGCTCTCCAAACTTCTATATTTAGGAAACATGATGATTTATTTGATAACGGGATCCATAATGAAATGGTTAAAAAAGTTAGACACTCGTTAATACTTTCGAAAAAAGAAAAAAAAACACATATATAAAAAAAGGCGAGGTTTTAATTAGGTGCTGGAAAGTTCCAAAACTGGAGAGGAAAGTTCTGAAAAGCCTGGAATGTGGTAGTTATTTCTTGTGTCCAATTGGTTGGAGGAGAATAGAAAACTGTCTGCCTTAAGAAGCTAGACATTTGTTTAATTACCCTAGAAGCAGTTCTTATTAGAGTTGCAATAATGAGCAGATTCGTCCTGGGGCTGTCTCAAGGAGGAGGGTGGGGAAGGGGGAGGTAGTCTACATCTCTAAGTGGGGTTGGCTAATTAAAGGGCCGGGGGAGTCAGCGCAAGGAGAGGGCGTAAGGATCTGCAAGCTTTTGGATGAAAAGAATAATCGAAGGAAGTCCTCATTGGGAATTGTTATCGTTATTTTTTTCCTGAGTGCCACTGACTTTGCTGGACTCTAAGCTCATATCATTTACAAATGTTCAACGTGGAATAACTTCTAAATTGATAACAAGTATGGTATCATTCAAGCTTTACATATTTGTAAAGTTTTTCAAAATTTCTCAAGTGAATTTTAATCAGTTGTTCATGATATTTAAACATTAAATATCTCAATCTGTACGTACATTGAGAAGAATTGAATTCTGTTTGAGGGATTGAAAACAAATGAAAATCGAAAAAATGAAAAACCTACTAGAAATATCGAACAGCTTAAGTTTATTTGAGAATGACCCCAATAGTAGATTCCTATTCTTCGTGATAATTCCTGTTTGTTAGTCCACCATTTTCAGCAATTCTTAACCGAACGGCCGCCTTCTAGACAATTTTGTTTTTAATTTCAGATGCTGGAGATATTCGACGAGGAATAAAATAAGACACAAAAGGGGGACGAATGCCACCTTCCTCCAAAGGGCCTTAGGGCTGAGTTGGGGATTGGCGGAGAAGTATCACCACTAGAAAAGGCTCCTGTCATTTTCATGCCCTGAAAACTCCGAATAGAAGGTCGGAACAGTAATTGGCCTCCTAGCGACCATCAGATAAATTTAATAAGGCCCTCGCCGTTGTGCTTGTGGTCCGGCGAAGCATCCCTTCTCTGGCTCTCTCCTTCCCTCGCCGGGTGAGCTGTCTGCTGGGTGTTTTTTGTCTGCTTAATGAACTCTTGACAATCATTGTTTCGCTATAAAATATATTTCGTATGTCTTGGTTTTTCAAGATAATTGAAAAGTTGGGCTATAAGACTACATTTAAATTTAATATCTTGATGTTATTATATATTGAAGGAGAATTTATAAGGAATTTATGATGATGGTCCGGGGGGTATGGTGTTATGGAACTTTTGGAATTTTTAATTGTGTGGCAACTTTTCGGTCTATGTTGTAGGCCTTCATCAGTGCTAAATAGAAAAAATAAGATAACATCAATATCATATGACATTTTTGAAGTATAAAACATAGCGATCTATAAATAGTATAGATAGGCAAATATAGATAATGAAATATCGAGATGAAAAATATAAATAAAAAGTATGACCTATGAAATTAACGCCTCAGTTCCTATAAAATATATTTTATAAGTCTTGTTCATATGTAATAATATTAGTTATAACTAATAGTACACCACTAACTTATAATTAATATTATATTAATTAATGATAGTATACAATAATGACAAACGCTTCTCTCACAAAGCATTTATATCCAATTAGAATTCGTTCCCGTCAATCAAAAAACTCATAAACAAAAAACCTGTCATTTGCCTGCTCCCAAATTTTCAATTTATCGAAACAACAATAACTTGGCATGGTCCCTTAACATATCCCACTATTCGCTCTTATCTCTATCATCAATACTTACATCTGGTTAAGTTTTGATTTCTGTTTTATTTTTATTTCCCATTCATTTTAGGTTTTTTTATTTCTTTTTTTCAAAAATATCAGATAAGTCCACACACACTATTTTTCTTAGCACTTTGGGTGAACGTTCAATACAAACATTTGACTGCTATGTCTTTGTCCGATTATTTATTTATTTTCAATGTTTAGCATTGTTGGCAATTTAATTATCTTTTAGAAGATCTTCTGGAATATTTTGGGACATTTATAGTTTTGAGTTATCTAAAAGCTAAACAAAGGTGAAGCGATAACGATATAAGCATGTGCAGAATAGTTTATACTTGTCCGATTTCGATGTTTTATGTTTTTGTTTTGAAGAGACTTTAAATAACTTTACAATCCATAGAATGCTACAATAAACATAAATGCTACAATCCATAGAAAATCATATTTTTCGGCTACGGAGCAGCAGCTATTGCTCACAGGATTGATACACAGGCAACAGAGGCCGAAACCCTACCCAAAAAAAAAAATCAGTTCACTCGGTTTAAGAGATTACAAATTTTTAGTTGGTTTTTTTTTTGTACTCTGGTATAAAGATTTCCAAACACTTCATTTTTGCTCTATCTTCATAAATAGTCGAGTTATGAGCATATGAAATCTCAGGTCGGTCTCTATCTTAATTAACCTGCAACGAATTTGTATATTTTATCGCAAACATCACTTCTATACATTTATCAAATTAGATTCAGATTACTTTAAAAATGACTAATTATTTATTGAAATTATTTTATTAAAATTTTACTTAAAACGATTAATGACATCTTATAAAGCTTTCTTACCAGGATTTATTATTATTTACATAACGTATTTAAAAAGGGAAATAGATTAATAAAAATCTTATTAAAATGAATTTTCATGTAGCCAACATGTACTTGAAGAAGTTCATTTGTATATTGGTGGAGTTCAAATAATTGGTGTCAAGTCAAAATTGATATTCCTTGGTCGTTTAATTTCCTGTTAAAGAGATAATAACATGCACTCGATAAGTAAATGTTACCAAATAATTTAAAATTAATAAATCGTTTGTTCATCTTCACTAATCTAATATATTGTTATTCAGTTTAGTTGTGAACTTCTCTCGTATTTTTAAATACTGATACTCCCTTTTTAAGCTTTTGAAACATGAACTTAATATTTGCTCAAGAAACCTTTTCCTTTGCACTTTCGTCGAAATTACTTAAAACTTTAAGTCTTCTAAATCGTGTGTTTTGGCGAATATCTTTCTGAAGAACTTGTTATTAACTCTCTGCTGAATCCGCATTATAAGTACTATTCCTGACTTCAAAGAAAAGTTTCTCTTGAATAAACTGCCCACCCAACTCGGATTGTCTCTTTAGTTATCTGGTCTTTTCTAGAAGTTGAGATTATTTTTTTCCTTCCTGTTTCAAACATTAAGAACATGTGGTATTCCGCATTTGACAGTTTTAGAGACTTAAACATTTCTGGTGGTTTCCTTATTGTACTTATCGTCACTAATTACTATGCATAGTTTATTACTAACGTAATACATAAGTAACCAAACGATGCTGTCTTACTAGAACCAAAGGTTGTAGTCGTTGTTACCTACCCTTAAACATCAAGGGTATGAAAAAATAATTATTATTTTTATTTATTATAGGTTTTAAAAAATCTGGATTCCCTCCTGAGATTTTTATTATGTTGATATTTATCCCTTTTCGGCTCAGAGCTTCCTCCTACGCTTGTAGCACTTTCTGCAATTATATATTATAAAATATATAATGCAATTATATATTATAATATAATGCAATTATATATTATAATATAATGCAATTATATTTCTGAAATATCACCAAACCCAAGATTCTGAATGTGTATGGAATGTATTTTCCAGTTTCTTACTTTCAATTTTTGGCTCCTTAGTTTAGCTTCCCATTGCATATGACAAACAGTGATGGGATTAAGCTACCCCTTTGCATTACTCCCGTTTCCATTTATAATCTGTCTGATTTGTTGCCGTTACCCATTACTTTTCGGTATAAGCTAAGGATTGATTGAATTTCGTAAATGAGAACTCTTTTCTAGTATCTGTTTGAGTTTGAGAGCACCAGGGGTGCATTATCAAATGTCCCTGAGAGATCTAGGAAGGCGAGGTGAATCTTTTTGTCTCTTTCTATAGCTTTATCGATTATGCATCGAACAGTGAAAATATTATTTTGTCGTCCAGGTCTGAATGCTGCTTGTTCTTCTTGACGCTATTATTATTATATATTTCTTGATGAAAATGTATGTATCTAATCTGTCTGTTGATTTTTTTTAATTAATTTAATTAATTAATTATTTGGACCAGATGTGAATTTTGTTTTTTGTAAATGTTAATCCTAAAGAATTTAGATTTTTGTCTATCTATCTACATCTTTCTTAACATTTTAAGCATTATTCTATACATTTTTAGCACATACATGCATTACAAAGAAAGCTTGAATACATACAATTTTTGACGTATCTACCAGTTGCAGATTGACTTTATTCCGTTTTGATTTTTGTTCCAGATTGAGAAATATGTCTATGATCACTGTCGTTAAAGCAATAAATGTCCTGATAATTTCATCATTAATATACCACGATGGCAAGGTCCCAAGACCATGTGCCAATCCCCCCTCCTCCCGAAGAAGGGACAGAGAAAGAGGCCGAAGTTATCTGGTGTTTCAGGTTGAGCGGCTATCGGTCCAGCAACTCATACCTTACGGCCAAGATTTACTGCCCGGCAACTGTTAATTTCCTGATAACAGACTTTCCCTACACAGTTAGTCTCCTCAACGTTTCTATCTGATCTCTGTCTCCCTCTATTTACTCCTGTCTTACCTCTTAGCTAGGAAACTAGTTTATTTCCTTTCTCTTCTTTTTTTAAGTAAAGATTTAAATAATAGTAAGAATAGAATAGTTTTTCAGAAAAATCAGGCGTTTTGGAGGCTGTTACATTTCAATAAAGTATAGAAATTAATAACTTAAAGATAGAAAGAACATTACGAATATAACAAGATTTTGAAAAAAAAAAAAAAAAAAAGTATCCTATAGAATTGATATTGTCACGTTATTATTATTATATTACTATATTGTTATATAGGAGTTAATAATAATATGTGTCGCTTTACGAAGTGCTACTTTTGACTTGTATGTTGGTACAAAAATTAATTTGAAAAGTTTTGTTCGAACATATTTACGGCAATTTTACAAATACATTTTACGTTCAAGATAAATTTATCGGAATACCTTTTCAATTTTTTGTTAATTATTTTCAATAATGAACCTTTTTAATTGATCTAGAAAAAAGAAAATTTGATCCCCTCCCCCTCAAAGTTTGAGATATTGCAAGACACATAGAATCTTTCCGAGTAGAATCCTCCGAGACTACTTACTAGGCTAATATATATATATATTTTTTTTTCCACCAACGCGTTGGTCGTTGCAACGTTACAGGTCATCTCAGAGTGGTCCTCAGAGCTCAAAATTAAAATCCGTCATTTCGTTTCCAGATGTCGGCCAATTAGAGATTTTATACGGCCATGCCTCGGCCATCTATGGATGAAAATATATAGTGTTTTGGAATCATTATACCAAAGCCAAAAACAAAAGTAATAATAATAATTATAATATTCGAAATAAATTGTCTAATCTTTTGAATGAGTTAACTGATTTTAGACATAAATTTTACATAAAGATTCTCTCGATTGCGATGGGCCCCTCAGTTATACTGTGAGGCATAGCGAGTTATACGAAACTCAACACCCATTATATTGCTCTTGCTAAAAACAGTAATAAAATATTTAATAGATTAGTGATTTCTGGTTTTTGTTAATGTGCTTTATATTAACATAAAATAATTTTAATTTGTAAAATTCTTTCGTACTTTTCGTCCTGTGTACGTAGACAGATAGGAACTAATTTGATTGATGCGCCTCAACTCGTAAACGTTTCAATACTGCTAGTCAGGTATTGAGATTATTAAATCTAAGAAAAATATATTTATTTATTTTTCAAAAAGTTTGATATTATAAGAGCGGATATATATAATCCAGAAGGACATTTCTTCCCCTAAGGACAGGAGGGACTCAGCCCCTTAAGGAGGTCAGACTCCCGCGGGAAGAGGCAGGTAGGCCCGAACCATCCCTGAGGACCTCCTCCTGATTTACACTCGGTCCCTATCTCCCGGCACTCAGATGGCGGGAATTTTTCACCCGCCACTGATAACGCTGATAAGGGCTGGGTTCCTTCTTTTTCCCTGCTTCTTCTCTCCTCTTAGATCTTCAGTGGAAGGTTCTTGTCTTAAAAACGAAGTTAGGCAGACGGCTGTTTTATTTTTTTAATTAAATTTCAAATACATGAAAGTGAAAATGAGTAAAAATTTAGGTTTGATTTATTTCAAACCTAATTTATCATTATCATTATATTTCCTAATATGTTAGAACCGGTTAGATCCAAAGTATATATGTGAATTACAATGAATTTTCTTATGCTTCAATATTCCCAAGCTGGGTCAAAGTTGCTGGTTCAGGTACGTAAAATTAGCCTATTGGTGATCAGTGATTTATTGAAAAAAAATAAATAAGGAATATTGGATGTATTGATATTTTATAATATTTTGAAATATCACTCAAATGATCTACCACAAATTAAACTAACGAACTGTTCAAAAGCTCCTTGGTATCCGTAGAAATATCACGATTTTGGTTAATATTTTGTAAACGGTAGAACTATCTCAAGTATGAAGGCTAATGATAGTAGAATAAATCTAAAATAAGTTCATCCACTGAAGTTCTGCTAAAACGCAACAGTAAATTACAAAAATCAAACTTAAGTTCGTCTTAAGTACAATACTTTAATACAGACAGTTCTGCAGAAAGTTATAACAAGCAAATAAGATATTTCAAAACGAAACTGAGTAGGAATAACATCAAGACTGACTGTAAAATCTGGTGAATAAATAAAAATAAAAATTAAACCCTACAATTAGAATTTAGTGGAATTATGATCGTATCGCTTGGATCGATTAATTCTTCTAATTTATACTGCAGCGTCTGGGCAAAGAATATATGATGAGAGCAACGCTTAAGCCAATGATCACACTGTTCTGCAAAGAAATGTTTTTTTTCCGCTCTCTTGAGAAATTTTTCCTGATTTTTATATTTTCATGTATGCTAAGTTCGAATCTAAAGTCCAAAAAAAATTATCAGGGATCATTCAAAAATGATTTTGTCAAAAAAATGGAGGTTGTTTTTGAAAAAACTGAATAGTATGTTTTGTTTTTTCTTATTTCATTTATTTATTTAATTTTCTTGTGAATAAATATATATATATATATATATATATATATATATATATATATATATATATATATATATATATAAATATATAAAATAATAAAATATTTGATCCTGAATAATATATAACTTTATGCCTAGCCAATGTGTATATTTTTTACTTTTATAGTCTTCATCAGCTGTCTCCTGTTGTAGTGTCCAACAGTAGTCAGCAAGCATCTTCTCATTTCATTTACCGTTTTACCTTTTCTCCATTTGGGCAATTTCTTGATGAAACCGTTCTCCGTGTTTATCTAAAACTGCTCCCAAGTTGGGAGGGAAGAAATTCAAATGGGAGTGCAAAAAATGAATTTTTAATAACATGTTGCAACCCATGGCCTTATATGATCGAATCAATTCTTCAACAATGTCTTTGTTGTTTGTAGCTCTTTTGTTGCCCAAAAATTGTTCGTACATGTTTTCAGATGCAGACCAAGTTCCTTTTTCAGTTTCATTTAATTTTCCTTTGAATTACAGGTTCTTAAAAAGAGCGTGGATTTGTGGCTCCCCGAAAATCTCCTATTTAATCTTTGCTTCTGATACCTGGGGAAGCCCTCCAGGAGAGAAATAATGTCCCTCCTCTCTTCAACAAATCTGCCTGCTATCACTACTGCTGGCTAATGGGACGACACCGTCATTGAACCTAAGAAGCAGGTATAAACTGGGGTCCTGATAATACTTCTGACTGAAGGCCAAACAATTTCTTGAAGCCTGAGCTCTCGCAATTTTTTCATGTTGTAATACATTGTAATAGCTTTAGAATCAAATGGATTTTTACATTTTTCATTGAAGTTTTCAACGATAAAAACAATGTTGAAAAGCACCTCATTTTTTTACCCAAAACACAAATTTGACATAAAATGGTGCCTGATAGAGATTTTCTGCCTTTGGATTCGTTTTTAGCATTCCTCAAAACATAAAAAAAAAGCACTTCAGTTTAAGGGAATATTTTGATGCATAACAGTATAATTATAGCATTATGGCATGTACTATTTTAAACATTATATTTTAACGATTAAAATTACTAATGAACAATGAGAACCCAATTAATGAAATAATAAAAAATAAAAAAACAGACTTTGATAAATCGATTAAAATGAATTATATATTAGTCAATAAAATATTAATTATATCCTACAATGATATAGCATTGTCTGATGACAGTATTTTTCCACTTGTAAAATATTGATTGTTATTTTTATCTACATTGTCATATTGCTATATTGTAGGAGAGTCAACCGAATTGAATATTCTTTTTTAGAACAAGCATATTCTTTTAAAGATATATTTCTGATTGTATATTTTATTCATAGAAGCAATGCTTTTTGAGGTACATACAATATTGGTGGATACAACTCCTTACCAGAGGGAAAAGAATTTCAAAAAACAAGAGAAGCAGGGGGCTAAAAGCACTTGTAAGGGAGGAGGAAGGGGATTTCTTTTAATTTCAAATGAGATGACTTAATGAAGAACCTTTTTGGAACTGCTGAGTGCAGAGAACATTTTAATTGTGCATAGAACTTTTTGGCTTTCTCTCGTCTCGCTGTGTGTATTTTTGCCATCGTCATCATGTTCTTACATTGTACCTTCTTAGGTGGTTCTTTTTTTATGTTTATTTTGAAGGAGATTGCACCAATCTTATCATCCCTGTTACATTCATCACATCTATCTCTCTTTCCAGAATATCAAAATAATACTATATATGACTAGAAAACAAAGCATTTTTTTTAAAACTATTACTCGCAGGCAATACTTTAACTATTGAGTTGTAAAATATTATTTGGCTTTTCCAAATACCTAACTAAAAAAAATTAAATGAATTGGATTTATCTTACAATTAGTCTGCTTAGGGAAAATGAAAGAAAAAAATTAATGAACAATGAAACACTCATGGCCATTACCGCATTTTATTATTTTAATCATTATACATTTATATAAAACAATTATGTGAAGAGTAAATTAAAAAAACAAACATAAAGTGTATAATTTCTCAAGATATTATTTTTGTATAGTATTTCTTACATTTTTCATAAAAGTGCCAATAAGTACTTAAACTGTTGTGATTTCAGTGTAGGTACTTTATAATATAAGCACCTTGCATGAGCTAAAAATAAAAATAAATTAAAATGTAAATTCATTGAAGCAAAATAATAGATTGTGAAGGGTTTCAAACTTCATGACAAGTAGAGTAAAATTTATTTAAAAAATAAAACTGATATCATAATGACCGATCATAGAACATTTTGATTGCTTTTGTTTAAGGTATTTGCATTTCAACATCCTAGCAAAAGCTCCTGGAACGGTATATTTAAGTTAAAATTTATTAATTAGATTGGAATTGGTAAATGTGAAAATGTTAAAAAAATGGTAAATGGAGAAAGTAGAATCCTATTGGACTTCTACTTCTTCTACAACTTCTTTTCCAATTCGTTTCATCCCATGGCTTTTTTTCTATGCTGTCCTTTTTACTATAGAATATCTCACCATGATTAAACAAAATAGATTAAACACAGTAATATAATATAACATTAACTTTTCCTACTGTTCATTGTTACTTTCTTACGTGGCGTTCTAATCGGCTGTTTTGTGAAACAGTGATTTATACCCTCGTGAAACTCAACCCAAACGTTGAAAGTAAAATTTGATTGGACTTGGTACGTTTTGATGGATTAAAGATGTAACACTTTAAAGAGGATGGAGAAAATATCAAAAATGATAAAAACTGGATTGATTCCCTTTTACTTCTCCACGCCTCGCGTATTATATTTCTCCTTAAATCCTATTTGTTTATTATTTACGTAATCATATATCTATGATAATGATTATTTTTAGAAAACTACGTATTAAAAACCTATAAGTCTGTCAAGTTAAGGCTTACAACATACATGTAAAGCCTATACAATTATAAAAATTATAGGAATTTATTTTATTATGGGTATTTATTTGTAATAATTTATTTATTTTATTTTGTTTCAGGTATGTCAACTGTCCATAACCATATTAATAATGAAGGTAAACTTTCTTTTTTATAATTAGTTTTTTAAATATTTATATATATATATATATATATATATATATATATATATATATATATATATATATATATATTTATATATATTGTTATTTTGATTGATTTTTGTTTTTCGTCAAATTACTACTATTTACGAAATGTAGGACAATCCTTTTTAAATCATCTTTTCTGATTTATTGTGTTTATTCTTAAAGAAGCATTGTATATATATTCTAATTTTTATATTTTAAATCTAATTGTATAAATACATTTATAAAATTTTAATACAATTTATTATATACGGATTGTGTACAGCTGACAATTTACGACATAGTATATTAGACATGACGAATCCCTTACAAAGGCAAGGTATTACGAAGCCTCGGAGGAAGCTTGTAATGAAGCGGAGAAGAAGCTACCTCAACCAGTGGAATTCATATTAATATCTACAAAGGAGGAGAGGCCCTTATTGGTTTCATAAATAAAGTATTTCGAAAATAAAGATATCAGCCTCTGAAATCTTTTCATTCATGGAATAAGATTAAATTTACTGTCATAACATCATCAAGCCGGGGAAAAAAAAATAAAAATTAAAGCATATTTGAACAAGTAATGGATTCAAAAAAAGAAAGGTATGCACGCTTAAAATTTATTAAAATAGAAACATATAAAGGATTAGAGCTGAGAAAAAACAAAAAAGAAACTAAAAATGAAGAAAAGCAAATACTCACTTATTTATGAAAGAATAAAAACATTTATAGGTATCTGCACATGTGTGTGTATAACATATATAACGGCGTTTGCTAATATGAACTAACTAAGACCAAGAGAATTCGGATTAGAAAAAATTCGAATTACCGATTTTTTTTTTTTTACAATAGTTAATCATTGTCTTAAGACTATACTATTTCAATACTTATACTATTCGCGTTAACTACAACAAAATATTGCACATCAATCACAAATAGTATAACAAATATTAAATATATAAATTATTAGTAAATGTACACAGGTAATTAGTAAACTAAACAATGGCATGTACAATGATATTGTTAAATTACACATAGAGCTTGCCAAACCAATAGTCAAATGTTATACATTTTTAATTTATTGCCTTAATTACAGACGGTTCTACATCGACTTATTTAAAATATGTTTCATTATTTTTAAACCTTTTTTCTTCTCATCAGCATAAAAAAAAATTCTTATTTTTCCATTTTATAGCTCTAAAATAAATATTGCGATAATAACTTATTAATTTAAATCACTACGTATCATATGAATTCATTTTTACCCTATTATTCCTTGAATTATAGTTTAATTACGTTATTATTTCCTAAAATTCGTGTTATTTCATACTAATGAGTGAGTCGATTTTTCATTAGAAGCTTATATAACAATTAATTCGGAAAGGATTAAGAAAATCCTAGAGTTACAAAACAACATTGGGACACTGCTCACTCATTAGAATAGGGCAATTCGGGTAATTATAATTAAAGGAATAATAGTCATAAAAGGAACTAAGCTGATGTGTAGTGATCTAAATTAATAAATTATTATAGCAATTATTATTTTAGAACTATTAAATGGACAAATCAAACGGATGAGTGAAGAAACTGAGAGACTGAAAATAACAGACGAAGACTGTTTCGATGGGAATGATTATGGGAGAAGACTAAAAGAAATTAAGGTCCTTGTGGGAGAGAGAGGTGCGAGAAAAGGAGTGGCGTGGACCGAAGAAAGAAGGAAAGAACAATCGGAAAGAATGAGGAAATGGGAAGAAAGGAAGAAGGAGAGAAGGAATATGAAGAGAAGTGAAAATAATGATGCCGTGGTCTCTAAGGCCGTTCAGTGAAAAAAAAATAAATAAATAAATAAAATGGGCAAATAAGAATTTTGTCTTATCTTCGTGTTAATTAAAGAAACAGTGACGATTTTGGTGATATAAGAGGGGATTCGTTTGAACAGTCAGTGAAATTTAAGTATTTGGTGTATATGATAACTAAATAAAACGAAATCCAAGAAGAAATAAAGGCGAGAAATGCGTGCATTTTGCCCAGAAAATTGGAAGTTAGAATTTTCAAAATTATTATCCTTTCTGCTGATCTCTATGTTTCTGAAACGTGGTCGCGTTTGAAGAAATAACAACACCTTGTTATCAAACAAGTTCTTTGAGAATAAGGTCGACGAAATAGGATGAGACCATTGGAGAATTCAGGAGGTTACATTAGACGGAATTGCGGGACATGTACCATATTAATATAATCGAAGTGAAAGCATAGCGACTGTCGAAATGGGCTTGTTATGGGGTTAGTAAGGAACGAATCCCTAAAAAGTTAATAAACGCTGACTGTTTAGCGTCCGAGGATTAAACCGAAACCTAAGAGTATCTTGTTAAGGATGATCTTACAGATTTGGATTTGGATGGTATTCGGTGGACCGAGGTTCGTTAACAGCGATTGATGGTATCGGCGTCGAACCTTCGGGATCGCTAAGCCTTTTATAATGAAATATATGAATAAAATTATGTTTTATTTGTTTTTTTAATTACTTTTTTTCTGAGATTTGTTTATCGTGCCTGTATATCAACGGTAATAATCTCCATCTTGGAATTGTTTATAATATTTCCTACTTCTTACTCTGCCTTAATATTTCCCTTCTTTACAAAACTCCTGGCACTGATCTTTGCTATCTTAGCCTTCCGGATCGTTAAATCTTCCTCTTTTCTTCTGATATGAAAAGCTTTAAGCATTTCTCGTCAAGAAAACTTTTTCTTTTTTTTTTTTCTTTTTCTTTCAATTATCGTTTTATTCAAAAACTTCAATAGGTTAAAAATACTCATGATCTCATATCATCTTAACAGACCTGATAAACGTTTATAAAATTTATTTCATATATGCTCAAAGAAAAAAAAATACAGATAAGACATGAACTGTAACTTCATGATCAGTTTTTTCCAATTATTAATTAAATTACATATACTTGTTCAATTTTATATAAATTAACATGAATTTTATTTAAAATATGATGGTCCCAAGAGGTATCATATCAAAATTGTTGATTTTAGTGATTTTGAGTACTATTCTAGACAACGAATTTAAGAATTCTGCTTTCAATTTTACTGGGTCGTTGTTTTAGTTGAAATCAACTTTGAAAATTACCATAACTTGCCTCTTGAACTCTTTCTTCGGAAAATTTAAATTTAAATTTTGAGAAAGTGACGTTTGTACTATATCATACAACTTAAAAAATAAAACACTTAAGAAAAATTTGATTCAATGTATTTTTTGGAAATCCGTTTTTAAAAGACTGATAATAATATCCAAAACATTATAATTACAGCAGAACAATGTTTTTTAATTTCCAATATTAGCATAACATACAAACAAAATAAAATAAATAAACTAATTCATAGGAAAATAAATAAATAAGCAAATAAAGAAAATTTAAATTTAACTTCTTAATAAGTTAAAATAAAACACTATAAACTCAGTCATACTTTTGTACAATATTTACATTCAACTTGGGAGGCTCCGAACTACGCTTGCACTGAAGGGAAAAGCATCATGACTAGGATTTCCCAGCGCTTAGTTCTCAACAGCTTCACGTCTATTGAAACCAGTGGAGGTTGAGTGAGGGAGAAGGGATTTTAGTCTCTGACTCTCAGTACACGAGTGAAGAACCATTGACAAAGCTGCAATATACATTTACAAAAGATCTCGAGGCCACTGCCGTTTCAATCTTTCAGAAGGATTATTAATGAGTAGAGCCAGATAGAGATTGTGCTAAAATTTTAGGAAGATAACAAGTGTACTAAAAAGACTAAAATATTATTATACCTTTAAATATAGTAATATAAATTGAGGAGAGCCGAAATTAATTAATATATCAGATCTTTATTAAAGTTTCCTGCAATGTGAGCGTTATACTGCCTATTTTATCATTATCCAATCCAGGATAAACGTCAGCTTTTTTAAAATTATTTTGTCTGTTTCTTTATCATGAAAACTTTCTTTTATTTCTCAAATAATTAAATACTATAAATTTAATTCTTATAACTAAGATTTGCTAATCTCAAATTTTATTATAATAAGATCTGATATTTTAAGGCACAATTCAATTATATCATTACCTTTAAGATTGATATGATCTTATCTCCCTATTTAAATTAGACAGTATGTTGTTAGCTTCTAATTTTTAATGATCCCTTGCTGATTATTTAAATATCTACATTCTTGATAATTTCCACACAACGTTCGCCGATACTTTAAATATCTGTCTTAAATTTAACATTTTTAATATTTTTGGTGATATAAATTTGATTTAGTGAAATGATTTGAGAATCCTTCGGCAAATATAGAACATTATATTTTAATAATTATTATTTAGTTTCATTTTATTTTTAACGCTTAATTTTTTTTTTTTAAATATTAATATTCCAGATGCTTGTATTTAACTGCCTTATTTTCCATATTTGCATTATTTCTGGTTGTATTGTAATTAGTCTCATTTTTACCGAAAATAATAGACTTGTGCACTATATCGAAGGTAATTAGATGGGAGTAGGTGTGAATCCAGTATATATGTTGTTTTTTTTCAGGCTGAGCAATAGCATAGAAGTGGGGATAGTTTTCAGTCAAAATTTCATCTCAAATGTTTTTTCATGGTTTTAAGATTTTGCGCACCTCTGCTGTCCCTCCAAATTTAATTATAGGGTTGAAAAATTCTTATATGATTTGAGTTGGTGTTAGAGAAAAGCGGTTTGGGGTTCTCAACTTTTTCCTTTCGCCCCCGCCAATTGACATTCCAATTTGTATTTTATTGAAAATAAGACCTTAGTGGCAGAGCTCAGCTGCATATACTTTTTTTTATTTGGCATTTCTGGTGATCGCGTGATTGCTCAGAATGCTTATTATAGTTGTCTCTACCGTTTTCTACCTTTTTACTAATGTTACTACACGGCGCTATTTAAACGTAATGCTATGTAAATCTAGCCAGTGCCTCCATGTCACTGAAACAAACCTTTACTCAGATGATTTAATCATTCATAAATTTAAAAATTAAAATTAATATTCCAAAACTCCGGAGCTCTTTGGCAAACGTTATAATATAGCATGCGTTTAATCACAAAAACTGAGCGTGATAAAATACACCACCCTTCATCAAAGATTATTAGCGTACAACAAGTTGCTGGTTTGATTATGTATGCCTGATAGTGAGCTCCACACTTAGACAGACCTCAAGATCCCTCAGTCATGAACATTTTAACCCCGACATGGAGAAGGGGGTGAGATCCCAGGAGGGTTTCGGCCTTACTTCTTCAGTCATCAATACTGAAGTGGAAGTTCTGGAGGAAGCTATCTCAGGGATAACACTAAATTGAATCAATAAATATATAGCTATTTCATCACACAGAAAAGTTTCCTTTATATAAAAATATAGATGTATGGTATTTGTGGATATATATATACGTTGAAAAGCTATATATATATTTATATATATATATATATATATATATATATATATATATATATATATATATATATATATATATCATTTTCAGCCTTCTCGTATTTCTGTATAAATAATTCTCAAATGCCGGCAAACACTGAAAAAAAAAACGTTAGATCCCCAAGAACCCGAATATTAAGTGGGCTTTGAACTCGCCACTCAAATAAAAAATTTATTGAATCCATTTAGCAATGGAAAACGGCTTTGTGGCAAGAAAGACTCACGGCGACCCACGTTGACGTCAGGATGTTTTGGAAACTGACGAAAACGCCAACTATAAAATCTCCAACGATTCGTCAACATGACAGGGATTCCCACTCACAACTGTTGAGCAAACCGAGATACTGGTTGACTACAGCCAAAGGGATATTGAAACCAGGACAGGCTCTGAGCCAGCCCAGGCCAATCCCACTAATTATGACGAAGGTTATACACTTTATGTTCATTAGTTCTAAATATTAAAAACAATAATTAGGAGAACAAATGCCAACCGTATGCCGGGGCATGATAGAGTACAAAGCAACTTCCCCGGAGAGGAATAGTGCATTTGACAAACTTGTACTATGCGTGCCTTCGGCTGAGGTGTATATTCCCGAACAATGGAAGCTCGCCACGCTCTTTCCACTACTGAAACCAGCAAATATAGCCGAGGATCCTGAACACTCTGTGTCTCACGGCATCCTTTTCTGGAAACTTGCAGGTCTCGAATACCCAGGACAGCTCTGAAGTATCATAGTACCGTTCCTAGCGAACCGAAGCCTTGCTGTAGGAGTTCAGAAGGATCATTCTAGCTCTGTTCCCCTTCTCTGCGGTGTACCACAGGACGCAGTTATATCGCCTGTCTTGTTCAACATTTATACAGCGGACATTATAGGTCACAACTACAAAGACGCTACCATTGCCGCTTTCGCTGATGATATAGCTGTTTACAGCTCTAGTGTAAACCCAACTCTAACTCAAGCCAAATCGGTGTGTAAATGTATTGTGCCGAAGTTGAACATAAAGTGATTGGCTCCAACACTAATTATGAAGTGTTCGCTGTTCAATAAGTTAAGAAGTCGCTATTACCAAAAATCTTTCGAGTTGGTAACACAGTTCAGCCACCATTCCACTGCATTGTCTACTTTGGCATAAAGATGGATCGGCATATGAAACTCTCGACCCATATATACAATAAAACAATGTCCGAACGAACCAAATCAAACCGTTTCCATCACCTGCAAACTTCCCCAGCACTCTCACTAAGACTAAAATTGCTGGTCTATAAAAACATTTTGCGTCCAGCATTGATGTGCGCTCCACTCTTCACTCGCTATATACATAAATACGTATATTAGAGAGTTGAAATGATAATATAAATAGCTAAAATTGAATGTCATTACTACCCTGCTTAATTTTAAAAACATTTCCAGTAATATTAACGAAACTACGATTTTTTAAAATAAATTAAGATTCTAAGCGGTGGTGACCTTTGGCACGCTCTTCAAAGGTGAAGGACCAAGATTTTTTAGAAAAATAATTAAGTCCTAAAAAAGTTTTTAATAATTAATTAAAAACACTAAAGGTTTATTTTTTTTTTTCGTGACGAACACGTGATTTCCTATCGAAAATTATAGTCATTGAATTTTGCCCTTCTATATCGGCTATATGCCGATATAAAGTATTGGAGCACACTGGAACCGCTGAATGTGTTTCAGCGTGTCTTCAGTAAATCGAGTGAAGAGTGGCCCGCTATATTAGTGATGGACGCAAAATGCTTTTATAGCCCAGCAGTTTTAGTCTTAGTGAGAATGCTGGGGAAGTTAGCAGGTGATGGAGACGGTATGATTTGGTTTGTGCGGACTTTGTTTTATTGTTTATATGGGCCGAGAGTTACATTTAGATGTATATATTTTTTAAGTAAATATGTATACAATTTTTTAATTTATCATTTCTAATATATTTATTATTAGTATACATAATGATGATTGAAAATTAATTTTTTCCCTTTTTCAACTTCTCTTTATATTATTTCATAAGAAACGGATAAGCCATGGTGAGGGATTTTAAAAATTAATTTTGACGAGGGCTTTGTATAGGAAGATAGGCTGCTGGGATCGGGTCATTAAAAAGGCATAAAGAGCTCGGATCGCGAAGCTATATCTTCACTAGCACTTAATCCCATCAGCTCTTGAAGGATCTTCAATCACCGCTTTATGAGGGCTGGCCGCACCACCTCCCCGCTCTCCAATCTGTTAATGGGGCTCCCCACTCCTCTGCTGAGTAAATCTCGATTGATCTCTTCATTGTCACCTACAATCGATATAGTATGGTCATACAAGAATCGGTGTTACGAATTCTTATTGATTAATAGCAGATAGGCTAGCGGTCCAGGATTCTCCTGGGTGCACTAAATTTTCTCAATTAAAGAGATGAAGGTGTTTTGTAAGAATGAGAACCGTGGTTCGACAGACACTTTCTGGGTCCAACTGACTCTACTCCTTAGTACCTGCCATCAATCAAAAGATAAATCAGTCGTCTGCAGGGTCACAAGTCTCCCTAAAATACGATACGTTCGGGAGCCAGGCTCCTCTACTAACCCATAGTAGTCCCATCAGGATCTTTTGTAGTATGATAGATTCTATAGGGAAGTTTTCAACGAGCCTCCTGTTATGACTCCTTAAATGCCGAAAATACTGTTCCTCAATTATCTCTAAATTTTATTTGATAAAAGAAAGTTAATTAAAAACATTTTATTCCACAGACAGTTTCGGCTGTATATCTGAATTTATCGAAGATAAATTAAGGACGGTTATTATTTAAAAAAATGTTAAATTATATATTTTTCATTCTGTTATTAGTTTTAGTAAAACGTTAGTTTTTATGACAACTAGTTTTATAGTTCATATACTAAAGAACATAAAAATTCTGGAATTAATACGGTTTAGTAAAATAAGTGAGGCTATCAAATTATGAAGATAGAAACTTTTTTTTCAATCATAATTCTTTATTTTCATGACCCGTTTTATTATTTTTTTAATATATCGTTCCTATCTTTAGTTTGAAGTAAAATCGATCATAGTTTAGTATATCTAATCAACGAATTAGTTTGTTTTTTTAATCTTAAAAAATAAATTAAATTTTTATCTTACAATTTTATTTTTATTAAACATTTTATTTAGTATCACAAATAGCAAATCGAGCCATACAAATATTTAAATATCATATAATGAGCGAAACACCTTCCTGCCATTTACCAAGTGCAATGTCATTAAAACTACTTACATATTTTGAAATAGATCTGTCAGCCTATTCAAAATAGCCTCATCACTTGAGTTCCGTAAATTCCGCTCTGGATTTACTCCAATGCCACCCGCAAATCAAATTGGATACCCAAAGTTGATGGGACTTAAAATGATCTTCGTTTTCACCGGATCCTGAATAAGTGAGTAAACTTACTCTTCTAGGTAAGTTTTATAATTTACTGTATATACAATAATAAGTATAAAATAAATAAATCATAAATATGTTTATTATTTTTATCTATCTAGGAAATATTATTCATTTCCTCATCAGCTATAACCGAAAATGGTATTACACAAAGAATGGGAGTAATAAAGAACAAATGAACGGGGTGGATTACAGCGATGACACGGGTCACGAATATCAGAAGCAATTATAGTGACATTATTATAGTGACGTGCTTCCCTGATAGCCCCTCCGAATGGAAAATATTGCAATAAATCACGAGAACTTTATGGCATTATTAATTGCCCAGAATGACCACTCTCCTTGATGCAGGTTTGCTAAAAGGGGGTTCTTAGTGAAAATCCAAGTGGAGGAATTCTTGTATCCATTAGTACGATCGTTTAGCTGAAAATAATCACGTGGTTCATCTGTGACGAATTGAATATTAATTTAATTTCTGAATATAATAGTTGCAATGGAATGATATAAGAATGGATTGATATAAAAAATATTACAGAATTTAAAATAATAAAAAATCACTATAGTAAAATATTTGCAATTTTATCAATAATAATCATGCACCAGCATCTTTATCTGTCTCTAGATTCTTATATTACTACCTTCTTTGGTGTTTGGGTAAAGGTGTGCAAGTCATTTTTTTCTCACAATGGGTTTAAGTAATTTTTGGTTCTTTTTAATGAACTTCAGCTTTGAGAAAAAGGAAATAAATCAATGACACAGTATTCAAATTCCATGTGAACTCTGTTTTATTGACCAATTGCCCTTTTCTTAATGGTAAAGTTCATTTAAAAGAACAAAAAGTAACTTAAACCCATTGTGGCAAATCTTTTCCATTGTTTAAAATCTTACTTTGTCTGATATGAGGTCATCCCACTATTTTCTCGTTTTGCTCTGTTTTAGATTGATCAACATTTTGATTTGTCAACCTATATTGGGTCATTCCTTGTACATGGCCGAACCATTTTAGTGAATGATGTTAATTAGTGTTTCTAGTAAAGTGCAGTAATATTTATAGCCTTATAATATGTGCGTAAATTCTTTATGTGTCACCAAATTGTAAATTCTATTTACTTCGTGAATAGTTTGTTATTGATTAAATTCGTCATTCGTCGGAAATTTTGTTAGCATATTCATTTTTTAATTATTATTGAATAAAAATGTTGATCACTGGAAAAGGTTTTTGGATTTCCATTACGTCGTTGATTTACTGTATTAACTATAATAATTTTATGAAACTTGTTATAATTTAAATTCAATTTTATTAAAGCTCTGAAAAAATTCCTTTTTTTTATTTCTCTTATACTTATATATGTACACTTGAAATTCAATTTTATTAAAGTCCAAAAGAAATTCTTATACTTATTCACTCCTTTCATGGAAAAAATAATGCCATCAGTGAATCGACAATCTGGAAACAAGATAATGGGCATAACATGGTTTGGAAAGGACAGTGACGAACTGCATTCTTTCTGGGTTTAATTGAACTAAAGTTTCATTTTTCCTCGGAAGGTGATCTCTCAGCACGTTTAACTGAAGTTTAAATTATATCTCACTCTTGAATATATTGATTTATCTATGGTAATACAGCATTCATTAGCTAACCATAGTTCATAGCACATTAATGCCTAAACCAATCCAATTTCGACCCTAAAAAAGCTCTAGGAAAATCGGTTCAGAGATGGAATATTTTAAATGTTAAGGCCAAAACTGATATTAAAACCTGGCTTTCTAGTACCCGCTCCATTCCGAATTCGGATGACAATCCTTCGGCCGAGATGCCGTAGTAATCCCAAAAAAGGAAGATAGGAAGAAAATGAAGTCTCCTCTGGCCCATGTAGAATCGGATGAAAGCGGCTTTGATCAATATTCTTGTCTTCTTTACGATTTTTCTCAATTCAGCACGAAACAATTTTCTTTTTTTTTTGAAGGAAGAAAATAAATAAAAGGAAATTCTTGTAATGTCGTCCGGGAAAAGAATTTGTGTTTTACAGTTTGGTTTTTAATGGCAGAAATTGGATATTTGGTTATTTTGTGAATGAGCTGCCTCATGTTATTATTTATATTAGAATTATTTAACACCAGCAACATTATCTAATTGATTGTTCATTATCTAATGGGATTCTAATTTATTCTATAAAATGATAGGTAATAGATAGTAATAGACCATATAAATCCCACAAACATTTATTAATAAAGCCTTATTTGCGTTTTCATATTATTATATTTTATGTAACGTTTCGGCCTTATTTTAGACATTTATTTACACAAAATAGACTTTACTTAAAATACAATAATATGACTATTAAAATAAGTTTTTATTAATAAATATTTGTGGCATTGATAAGTGCTATTATCTCTTAATCTAAATTGATTAATTTTATAAAATAGAATATTTAATAAATACCTGAAATTCGGATGGGATAATTGTGCTGGTGTGGTATTATTTTAGGTTTGTATTTTGTCGAGATTCTTTGGATAGAGGTTACTCATTTGAACACACTTCTGGGCCAACAATTCGATGCCCTTCCCTATTTGATGATTGAGGATTCCTTGAACTATACTTACTTCTAAAGCTCATATCCTAAATAAATAAATATAATTATGTACAATTTTTTCAAACTTAACTTTTCGTACCAATTCAGAAATTGAGTCTTTCCTCTCCACTTCTCATATAATTTCTCGTACGGGGTTTGAAGTGTTACAGCCTTTTTTTTAATAATATTAGTGCAAAATTGCACTAGCTTTAATTTGTAACCCTTTTATTTTGTAGGTCTCTCAAAATATTTAAATTAACATAAGATATATGCGAATTCAACATGCTTGCATATCTATATAACATTACATAAGATGGATAAACAGTTTTAACCTTAGATAAAAGCTATATTTTTAACATTTTTACTTTAATAGGTAAGTACCTATATATTAATTTTTTGTTTTTAATATTCAGTAGTACATCTACATCAGTTACTTTGTTTGCTACAGTAAATTTAGCGGGTTAAATCTGAATGTGGCGTTATTTGTTTCAGGCAGTAAAAAAAAAATTATTAAATACATAATAATACAAGGTTGTTACAAAAGTCTTTATGCATGAACAGCCCTTAATTCCAACACTCATAATTAATTCTATAAGAATGTATTTGTTTTTACTATTTATGTCAATGTTTACTTTGACTAATCCTTTAATTCCTTGTGACTTGAGTTGGCTTTATAGGGTCATTTACATTTTTATAACGCACGTTCAATGTCAGAAGAAATAATCATTATTCGCGGTCTTTTTGGAAAAAAAGGTTTAAGCGCAAAGGCAGCTATTTGTGCCATTGAAGGAGAATCAATTATCCATCCATCAACCCACATCAGTGCACCAATCGATTTTTGATGATGACGTTTTTCTTGAATGGGTGAACCAGGACCCACATGCCAATCACTACTCGTGATTTATCGGCCGTACTAGGGACTCAAACTTTTACTGTGAACAGGTAGGCAGAGTTTATGCAGTTTGGAGTGCAAAGTACACCTTTTTGGTCAACGGAATCAAGCCACTTTGGAACACAACAAGGTCCCTGCACATCGTTCTCGTTTGTCCAAGGAAAAATTATCGAAAGTGCAAGGAGTAAACGTTTGCCTCATCCTACGTACAGCCTAGATATTGCATCATCAGTATTTTGCACCCTGGTTTGTGTATATCAATTGCTCATTTTTTAATAGGTCCGGAACTTTGATAATTACGAGGACTTAAAAATTGGATGTGAAGAGTTCTTTGCCTCGAATCCAAAAGTGTGGTACCGGCATCAAATACAATTATTGACAGAAATATGGGTGAAAGTAGTTGAAACAATGGGCTTTACTTTGAAGAGTAGTATTCAATAATGTTTAAAATATATAATCTGAAATAAAGCTTTGCTAATGCTCAAGGACTTTTGTAACAACCAATATTTCATGTTTTCTGCCTTGGCACGTAGTTTGTCTTATTTCAGTGGTTTATTAAAAAATATATATAATATTTATATAATGTATTGTAGATACATTAATGCAGGAATATATGTAGGACGAACACGCGAAATAAATAACAGACCCTCTGGGTTGGAATTGCTCCAATCTTTGACATTTAGATGAGATATTTGCTTTAGTGATTCACGTTTTCTTCAACAATAAAAACATATCGTGATTAATACATCGGCTTGTTATTGTCCGTTACTGTTCAACCTAGAAATAGTAGATATAGTTTATATACACACACACACACATATAGCTTTTAACTGAATGCAAATAAATGTATCTTGTATTGAGTGAATATATAAGTTTTAACAATATTTTGATTTTTTTTTTTTTTTTAAGCTTCCTGGCTTTTAAAAACATACCAACCTTATTTATTAATTATTTTCCATATTAATACATAATATAAGTACAATAAAAATAATAATTAAAAAGAATAGTACTTATTTTTAAACAATTTAATTAAAATTAATTTATTCATTAAATATTTTACATTTCCGGAAGCCGGGGTAAAATGGTTGACATAAATATCCAAGCTAAGGCAGTTTATTTCGAAAAGCTTTTATTATTATATATTTTAGTTTATAAGATAACTTAAGTGACTTTTTCTTTTAATTTATTGTTTTAATTTATTTTTTCATCATAATATCCATTTAGAAAATTTCATCAATTCTTATCACAATTCATTACAATCGATTAATTTCATTTTTAAAATTAACTATATTCAAATTTTTAGCAAAATTAATAAATTGAAGTGACTCTTTTTCTTCGTGATAATATTTTTTATTTTTTTTTGTTTGGAACCAAATCATAACCCATTATCAAACACCATATCATAATTGATAACGTCTGGAATGGATATAATCAATTTTGCATTTTGAAGCCTTGTGTGAATATTGGAATTCGGAGTAATTCATTTAGAGTGGGGAATAAAAAAAAAAAATTTAAATTACACAGAAGGATATTAACAAGAGTTTTCTGACGAAAATCAAATATTAATATTTACATTTGTTATATTAAACTTCGGCATTTTTCCGTATTTATATTCCGATAACAATAAAAGATTAGACCTTGTGAATGAATACAATGTCATCTGTATCAACCAACCCTAAAACAATATCCTGTTTTATAAAATCAATTTATTTGTAAAAATATCGTTTAATTTAAACAAATAAAACCACATTGATGTATTTTATTTTTTTTCGTCATAGTTCAAATTATTTTGTAATTAAGGTGAACAAATAATTAATTAGCTTAGCCCCAAATCATTAACATTCTTTATCATAAAACAAATCGATGCTAATTAATAAAGTAAAAAAGAAAAATATTACGTTTGTTCTCCAAAATATATATTTATTTTATTTTCTTACTCAGTTTATTTGGTTAGTTTAAAAAATGTCTAGTGTTTGTTATTTGCATACATATAAGAATTTCTAACAAGCAAGTGTATTGAGTAGCTTTTATAATTAAGACATTTTTGCTTGCATGTGTAATTGAAAATGTAGGTATGTATTCCGAAATATGTGTTCGTATTCATTTTATAAATCCTGAAATTTCTGACTTTTATGACAAAATATCAAGAAAGTTGGAAGAGAAATTCGTAATGTTAAGTTTAGAGGAAATAAGAAGTTTATGCCCGCATCTGCCAGCAATCGTATTTAACTTAAGGAAAGTTTTCATTTTTTTTTTTTTCCTATCTTAAACTAGTTTCTTCAGCTAAGTTCAGTAGATCGGGATCACGAGATAGCCAATAATTTTTTTTTTTTATTCGAACTTTGGCGTATTTATATTAAATGTTTATTCTTAGATAGTTTGATGTTTCATTGTAAATTAATAAGCTATTAATAAGTCTACTTTTTTAAAATAACGATATATTATATTATTCAATTATTTATTATATTTCACCTAGCTGACCAATGCGCCCAATATTTTAAGTACGGTTTAAAAATAAATAAATCTTTAATCAAATAAAAAATGATTATATTCAATAAGATTTATTCACAAATAAGTACTTCTTGGTATGTATTAAAAAATAAATTAGATCTACTTTAATTTAGAAGGAAAACTAGTTTATAAAAAAATTGTTGAATGTCATCATAACAACTTGTCTAAGACTAAGTCTAAGTTTGTTGTCTTCAAGACTGAAATCTACCTCACGATAGAAATTTTTTTATTATACATAAAGTAATTGTGGAACGACGTATTTAGCTCAAACCAACTTTTTTTTTTTTTAATATCACTGTGTGTTTTCTATCTCTACATTATTTAAACCTGTACCACTACAACCCGATAAGGGTCTTGGGTTCAGTACTTCGTAAGGACCGTACTGTTTCTAGGCCAACGGTTGTGCAAGAAGGTGATTTGGCCGAGATCACGCTCAACCGCCAGGTTTTTCCCCCAATTAAGGATACCCACTTTATAGATGCTGGGTGAGCCCCAGGAGGGTCTCCCGATCCCACAGGATTGATCCACGGCTGAATACAGAATAAATAATTATCTGTCTCAGCCGGTCTCGAACCCGGAACCTTGAGATTAGTAGCGCAGTGTCTCTACATTATTATGAAATAAATTAAGTTACTTTTAATATCAGTAAACCAATATCACAGTTTTATCGTTTTTACTTTTTTCTAATGAGACAATTTGATAATTTTTTATATTGTTCTTTATGTAAAATTTTAGGGTGACACTAATTTCACTTACCTATATAAATAAAATACACAATAATGGAAAGTATGGCGGTCGTGAAACATTTCGAGTCCGAATTTTTAACGGAATTACACGTTTTAATGTCCCATGACGAAAAGTTGTACGCAACTGAAATTACATTTTTCAGGTAAGTGTATGCACAGGATATTACAGCAACTTTTTCCTAAGACCGACTTACCAGAAGTGCCACTTCATATCATCGATTTTACACTTGCGTTGAATTTTCTCGAAAACGGCTCGAACCATTTTGATGAAACTTGCCTAAAAAACTTGCCTAAAGTTTCTTCTTAAAGCCTTTTACCTTTTCATATGCGTAGTACATCGCCGAGAAAATGGAGGGAAATAAGTTATGACGAAGAGAAAATTTTATTTGCGAATAACTCTAAAAGTATGCATTTTATGGCAAATTTTATATATATATATATATATATATATATATATATATATATATATATATATATATATATGTATATAAGATAAGAAAGATAATTAAATTAACTAAAAAAAATGCATCTATTTCGCTCCAGTATTGGAAAATATACTGCGTATCTTCTAAGGAATACAAGATCCCTGCATGCAAAGCCGAGTGAGTTGGAAAGCAGACGGATGCGGCTGGATCGCTTTATCAACAATTCGCTCTGTTCAACCCTGTTAACTTCAGGCTGGTATAGTTAATAATTTCAACTTTTATTTTTAATTGAAACTGAATGTTTCATAAATTATGTTTATGATGATATGAAAGATAATTAAATTCTCTGAAAAATAAACGAAAAAAAAATTACCTAAATCGGATCATTTTTAGCGAAGATGTAGAAGATATCGACGTTGTTTTTTTAGAAAGGGTTAAGTACCAAAAAGTCGAAATTTTGTTTTTTATGAATTATGGGATGTAAACACCACCTCTATCGGTTCCCAATATATATATATATTGTATTAACTTAATTGTATTAGTAAAAATATGTATTGAACAATATATTGTAAATATAAAAGTTTTGCTTCCTTAATAAACTCCTACAGTACACAATAAAGATTAAAATTTTTAAAAAATATATTGTTATTGAGGGAAAAAGTTTTTTTGTTACCTGTTAAATTTGCCAAAAAATGGCGCTTGAGCCCAGTTGCTAAATAAAATATTTTCTTGTACTTTTTTTATAGATATATTTGTTAATATGTTCTCTTAAATATTCTCTTACCACCTTATAAGAATAATCCATTTTTTAAATAATTTTTAATAGTTCATATAAGCACTACTTGATATATTTTCATGTACACCATTTTGCGAGACCTAGCTGTTTGAATGCAGGGGACTTTAAAATATGTATTTCCGTTGAAAACTGAAACTCAACATTTTTCACGATCGCAATACTTCCCCATATATATATTTCATTTATAGGTAAGGGAAAGTAAAAGTCGATTATTACTAGTATAGGGTGATAATTGGAAGTTGTGTAGTGCCCGCACCGCACCAAATTTTTTCTTATTATTTAAAAATAAAATAAAATTGTTACGAATTATTTGCATTCCTTAAATCTTTTTAGTTTTGACTAATAGCATACTCCCCCAGTTGAAGAAGTTTATTATTGAATTTCTCGACGAATAGTGCAATGAAGGAGAAAAGAGACAAGCGAACTGGATAACCGGATGATACTGATTGTGGTAGCGATGATTGGCGAGGACGTGATATCAAAGTGGAAGCAGATCCAATCTGAGGCTTTGCCCCGTGCTCGGAATAACTTAGCGTAGAGCACAAGCATGCTGCCTACCAGCTCGTCTCGGATCAATAAGAATATCTATGCTAATCGTACCTGCCCTATCGATATAATATTCAATGCCTCGTCTTCTATGTATATATTATATCGACAATGCTCAGTCGATTTCTTAGAATCGATTATACTGTCAGGAACTTTCTGGTTCATTGTCATTCATGGTCCGCGTTTCGATACTGGATGTGAGAACTCTGGCGCCAGGATGTAGTCATCTTCGGTAATTTTCGTCATCATTAGCCAATCATAACGCATATTAAATATCCTTATTTTTATAGAGTCATATACTTAAAGAAGGGGCAAGAAACTTCTAGTTCTAGATACTTTGTGCTGTCGCTATCATTTCACCGATATATTGGGTTCAATACGACCAAACTGCAGTTGTTTATTTGGTACCCTTCCGACCTTTCTAACGACTGCATTTGACAAATACTTCATAAAACTCTCCCTCTCTTTGTAAGGGATGCTATAAAAATTGTTATAGAAGTTAAACTTTTTAAAATTCGAAAGAACTGTAGTGTTTATTCAAATACCATATTAACCTCGGTGCCGTATAACGTTCTTTATTCTTCTATTTTGGCTGTTCAGACTTCATGCAGTGGAACTTCTGGGAGACTATAGAAAGTGAGCTAAGTTGGCTACCGAAGTAGGAGTGATCAGTCTAAGTAGAACTTGATCTGGCAGAGAGCACTATACTAACAGGCTAAGTGAATTAGTTACTATCCTATCATTAGTCGAGTGGAGTGATATTTGTCCATTGCCAGGAAGTGGTGATCACATCTGGTCTCAATGATGGATAGCTAAGGTTAGCTGATCGAAATGGGAGAAGTAGGAAAGATGATATGTCCATGTAATAATATTTATGGTAGGGGTATTCCATAATAACGTATATATGTTAATTTAAATGGTTTTGTTAACTTTGTTAACAGACACACTTCCCTTAAATTATCTTTATTAATTTTCTTCATTCTACTAATTTCTACTAGATTATTTGCTAATACTATATCGACGTCACAGAGTGTGACATCGATATAGCCTTGGCAGACACTTTCTAGTGCAATAATGTTTTTAAAAAAATTTTAATAGTGGACAAATAGACGAAATAATGTATTATGAAAAAAAAAACGGACCTTAGAGAAGTACTGCTAATTATTTTATATTATAAAAAATAGCATAGTTAAGAAGAAAGGAAAAACCAGAAGATGGAAGAGAATTTCGAAACGTTGGATGTGTGTGGGTAAAAAAATATTAATGTAGAAAATTAATAAAGATAATTTAAGAGAATTGTTTCTGTTCACAAAAATAACAAAACTATTTAATTTAGTAATGAAAACTTCCGTAAAGTATTAGGAATTTTATAATATGAGTATATATGTTGTTTTGGTATAATGTATTCAGTAATATAGGTTTGTTGTCCAATTTTTATTTAAATACAAAATAACTGCGACGCGGTGTCTATATTGGTAACGCTGTTCTTTTATAACTTATAATTTCAGTAAAGCCCTCAGCCACGAGATTAAAACATTTGTTTTTGTTTTGAAAATGGATGAATGCGGAAACGAATATTTCTTTTTCTCTTCTGCTGTTTTCTCTCTCTGGATAAAAAAAATAAAAGAGGAAAGAAATCTGAAGTTTACAGTAGACGTAGACCTATAGACATAAGGATTTCAGAATACGGTCGCTCCTTGCGGTAGTGGTATGGATACAAAAATGAATAAATAAAAATTAAATCTTTTGTTATTAGCAATAATTTAATTGAACACAGTTTAGTATTTACTTTAGCCGTGGTGGATACATATAGTAATAGTAATCCAGTAACATCAAATAATCCAAATTATTTCTACTAAATTACATATTGTTGTGATATTTTTAAAATGATATTCTTTTCAAATAGATATATTTCGCTGGCTAATCAATGCCATTTATTTTTCGGTTTTGATTATTTCTAATGGCGGAAGAATTGAAAATTATTTTTATTAGCCATCGCTTCCTAATTTTTATTTTATTTTATCAGTTACTAACTGTTATTTAGTTTGAAAAATAACATTAGGTTGAAAAAAAAAATTATTAAAAAAATAGTAACATTTATAAAAAAGCTGAAGGTTCCTTTATTTCCAAGTTCGAATATCAAAGAATTGTAACTTAAAAGTAACAAGATAACTAGCGAAACTTATGTGAAGTAACTGCTCAATTAGCAGTCTAAGAAAAAGAGCTTTATGTAACTCTTCAGCTGCTTACTTCAGCTGCCAGTCTACTCTAGCACTCACTGATTTGGGCCGGCTACTTTTTAGCAATATGTTATTTGTAAACAATTATATTTGAATTTCGTCCATTTACAATTTAAATTTATTCAAGTATATAAACAATAGAAAAGAACGTAAGAAAAGATATTTTATGTAACCAAAAAAGTCATTACTAAAAATTTTAACTTTTGTTTTAATTTTATTTACAAAATCTACGCTCTGACCCCTTTAAAAAATGGATTAACTATGCTTTTATACTTCTAGTGGTTCATTTTTCTGAGGGAGACCCATTTGTGGGGCACGGCTGTTTTTTAACGGCGAATCCGCAACACCTGAGCAGCTAGAATTTAGTATCCGCTGGGACAGACGTTGGAAGATATAAAGATGGAAATGGAAGAATTTTACTCGAGGAGGTCTTGCCGTAAAATCTGCATATGTTCTGCATATTTAACATAAACATCGCCTGTCGGCCCGTATACCCTATCAGAGCCAATGTGTTTTACTGCATGGTTAATGTATTTATGTAAATTAAAATCAAAAGTTGAAAAAAATAAATAAAAAAGGTTCAAACATCAACCTTTTTATCCGTTCAAGAGACTGAGTACTGAGCCAACATTTTTTTGTGGCATTTCATCTTTTGTTCTGATTCATTCAAGATTTTATTCCTGTTCTTTCATAACTTATTTATTCAAGTATTTCTCTGTTCGGAAAGGCCAGGACATTTATTAAGCTGGCGATAAGGTGAGTACCCGTAATGGTCAACAAATCCCATACGTTCCGTTGACTTACCCAGATGATAGATAGTACACTTACTGGAGAGAGGCAGCGAAGCGCAGTCTTCGGTTTGTGTGTGCTCTCGGTAAATAAAGATTTTTTGACTAATGATTGGTTAGACTTCAGCTCAGGAGTGACATACCTTTTCTAACAATGCGCCAATTTTTTAACAGACGACTTCGGGTACGCCATATAATTCGAAATTTGTACACCTTGCTTTCATGGTTAGGGGTTGGAAAATAGAGACATATTTAAGATCTGCTTCGCTTAGGAGAGGGAAAGGAATAACTTCATCTCGCAGTTAAATTAATTAATTTATGCCAGGATATTAAAACACAAATCTACATTAGTCAGAAATGATCTCTGGCAGTCGTGATATCTTCGTGATGGTGCTATTGATGCTAGAGTGTCTCCTTTGGTGAAGATAACTCTCGGCTATAGTTGGCAATCAGAGCGAGATCATCAGGAAACTTGGAACTTTCTGTTCTCTCTCTGCTTGTTAGAAAGAGTCCTGGGCCTGGCATTTGTTTAATGAACTTTTTGATAGAAGTATACTTATATACATAGTAATTAACCTTTTTTAAATAATTGTTTATAAATTTGTGTGTAAACACCAATGCCCCACGCTGAATTCAACAAATTTTTGATAAAATAGCCCAAACAGTTATAAGCCGACCATTAAGATACAAGGCTTTAGAAGACATACTCAGTCATACTTGCGCCGGTCTAGAAACTGATCCCCAAAAATTATCAGTTTTAAAATATTTGTTCCTCTTAAATCATTTTATAATAAAGTTGTAGTTCTGATTTTGCATCGACGAACTGTGATACCTCGAAGTTATCCAATGTCCTATCCGTGATGCAACATGGGTAGCTCGGTAAATATTTATCTTTGACATTCATTCGTTTATATAGGACAGACAAAGTTGACGGCTAGCGCCGGAGGGAATTAGCTGTCTTGTCCAGGGCGGAAGAATAATAGAACTGGCTGGAGTTGCTCAGCGTGAGGCTGTCATGTTCCCTGTCCGAGGACGCTCTGTTTGAAGAGGCTGATTAGAGGCTACCTGGGAGAACTGAGATCTGGATTGGTTGGATGGCAGCGGGAGAGTGGGGGAATGTGGAGGAAATCAAAAAGGTAGCAAGATCACAGCATTTATCGAGTATTTAACTAAAAATGAAATAAAATACAAAAGGTATCAACTTGAAAATAGAAAAAATAAATATGATAAAAAAAATTATTCAAAAGTGCATTATTATTAATTATAATTATTTATTTGTAAAATTTATTTTGATTATTAAATGGTTTTCGGAATCATTATACCAATGGTTTATTATTATTCGTTATGTTTTTTAAAAACTTTAATTTTTTCTCTATCTTCATCAATGACTGAGATATGGGTGTATGAAACTTCTAATTGGCCATCATATTGGAACTAAATGGCAGATCGTAATGTTGAGTACCGAGGATCATGCTGGGGTAGCCTGTGACTTTTATTCTAAATCTGGAAAATATCGGTCTTGTAAAATTGGACTTAAAAAATATGGCTTTTAGTCTCGGAAAAATGCCGCATACGGCGGACAGACGGAACGTTAACACTCTAATTTTGAGGGGAGGATGGATCATTTATTTTTCTTGGTCGTTTAAAAAAGATTCAATAGTGAAAATAAGAGTCTAATTTGATCAACATTTTGAGAGACGAAATTATCAAAAAGGATAATCGTTGCATTCTAGTTATCTTAAAGTCAAGAAATTTAAAAAGATAAAAACCAGTTGAGGCTACATAACGCGATATCAATAGGTTTTTTCTGAACCCATTTATGGAACGGGTGCCCACTTTATAGAAGTTAGGTCTGTTCAAGTAGTTACCAATCCGCTGCTGATGCTTTTTGAAATTTTAGTGCAAAAAATAATAATACTTTACATACCAGTAATTTTCTTATAAATCTTAACATTTGACATGTCAATATCTAATTTTCTTTATATTCCGTTAAAGATTCTATTTTTACTCAAATATTTTAAATTGTCTCCTGAATTTCATGATCCGTTTTGTCGCAAAATAAACTTTACTTTAGCAAACGCCTTTAAACAGAACCTTTTCCACAATAAAACCACAAGTTTTATAGGCTTTGAAACGGTTTTTTAACCACTTTCAATTTACTTATCAGGTCATTGGAACGCTTTTAGAGTAATAGGGCCAGACCGCTTCGTCCTTAGGGACACTCTTACAAATTTAGAGCCGGTTGAGGAACTACTAAAAGCCCTTACTAAGTTAAATCTAAGGCGATGGTTTAGTTGAGAGTTAGTCGGAGTTTACAGCTTCTATCGAAGGCTATACATCATTCATTACTCGACTCACTCATCTCCAACCTCAAGGGCTTCTCCTCCTGGGCCCACATGTATTTGTTTAAAAATTAATAATCATAATATATCAGATAAACTAAACTTAACCTGGCTACGAATTTAATACACAGTTTTAGAATGTTTATAGTGAGAAGCTCTGTCTGTGCTCAAATATATAGCGTTACATATCAGTCAAAAATATATTTTTTATCCAATTATAAATTAATAAATAATTTCGTTTAATTAGGGATTGATAAATTATTTTCCACTTATTTAATTTCTGTCATGCTTATCATTTTTCCATCATGGTTATATATTGTTTTGCGCAGCTTTTATGAATGGCTACTACTTAAGCCGAAACGTCGGCACGCATTATTGCGGTTTATTAATTTATTACGTGTTTCTTTCCTGACCGCATTCACTACCACCTTCTCTTCAATTACATCTATAGTCAACAATATAGTCATGTTTTTTAAATACAGTTCGTAGGGTTTCATTTTAGTTATTTCGTTAGTTATTACGGTCAATGCTGTGTGGCAAGCTCTCTGGTTTGGAATGAACCGATACTTTTAATTGCCATAAAATAAAGAAACATATTCTGAAGCGTAGACAGAAAATAACAAAACCACAAAGGAAAATAATTTGGTATAGGTGTCTGGAGAAGGAGGACAGATAGGTTTGGCCTTAGGAATCCAGACAGTATATAGGCCGCCTCTCGAGCCCTCTCCAGGCCCTTTCATAGGAAATTGAAAACCACCCCACAGTTTCCCTCTTTTTCTCCCAGTTTTTTTTTTCGTTTTTCCAAAGGATATGTCAACAATTTAATAGAAAATCCGCGAAAGGGGATCTAATTCCTCTTTGAACCATTTTGGTCGGATTTCACATATAGCACTAAGGTTTTTGGTGTTTGCATTTGTATAATCATTTCTGTGGGTATATATTAAAGGTAAGCGATGAATTTAATGTGCGCCGAAATTTCGGCCTTGGTTGTAGGCCTTCATTGGGGCTCAGAAAAACGAATACAAGAATAATAGAAAAGAGTAGAATATATATAGTAGGATTAGACTGCAAATATTAAAAAATAAATAGTTCACTTAATAAAACATAAAAGTCTTGCAATAAAAAATGGTATGAAACTGAATAAAAATAATTTAAATTTAATAGTAATTGTAAGTTAGTATCGAAAAAAAATAGTAGTAGTTAATGACAAAAACATAAAAATAAAAAAATAAAGAGTGGATAGTAGATGATGGATGGCATTGGAGATAAAACGATAAATATAAATGAAAGAACATACTTTATTCGATGAAAGTAGACAACAAAATGAGGAATTTTAAAAAGCCACCTAGCGGGTACAAAGGCAACGTGCAGTACGAGTGCTGCTCTCATGGGCTGAAAAAGTAGTGAAATACATTGACAAAACAAGTTACAAACATGTAACTTAATAAATAACGTAACGTAAATAAATGAAAAGCATTGATCAGCAAATTATGTGGAATATGTATTAATTAGACGGAAGCAACTCCAACCACCTTTTTGATTTCATCTACGGTCAACTATAGCAAAGCAATATTCAAAATTTTGTCTTTTCACAACGATGCAATGGGAAAAAAACTTATTCAAAAACATGCTTGTGGAAAAGTTTAGAAAGGTTGAAAAAAATAGCACGTTTTTCTATCCGTTCTATGGTCCTTCTATCACCTTTAAACACGTTTTTATTCAGTTGAGATCCGCATTATGGTATAGAAGGATCAATCTAATTAGGGATTGATAAATTATTTGCCACTTCTATAAATTTGTTTTATTGAAATTAGTTTCGAATGTTATACATTCATCCTCAGTTCTAAAAGCATACAAAAAATTCAAAAATAAGCAATTCAAAATATAGTTGGTATTATTATACATATTAAATTATATGCGTTTTTATTATTTCCTAAACTACTGATTTTAATTTTGTAGAAGTTAGACGGGAATTTTTTTTATTTTTAAAATCTACCTTCTTTCAGGGGTCTTCTTGCCACCTTCCTCTCTCCCAAGTCTTCTTGAGCCTTCTCTGATTTCTTCTTCCATCGAAGTTACTTTCCAACGTGATCTTAGTCACACGGTTCTCTGACATTCTAGAGACTTGAAGGTTAGGCCACCGCAAACGATTTTCCTCTATCACCATCTCAGCTGTTTTTACGTCGAGGTTTTTTATTATTATTATGTTTCTCCTTGTTTTTCCTTCAACCCTGCGCAAAAATCTCATTTTCATAGCCTGAATTTTCCATCTGTGTCTAGTGAGGAAGGCCTATGGCTTCAGGATAAAATCTTGTTCAGGAAGCCTTCCTCCTCACTTCACTTTCTCCTTTATTTGACCTTCGATTCAGCCATGTTCATTTATGTGGACACCAAGGTACTTGAAAACGCTCACTCGTTCCAATTGTACTCCATTCAACTAAACTATTCTGTTACCTCTTCTCTCTTTCCTTCCGATTCTTATGATTTTATATTTTTTTATTTTGATTCTCATGTTGATCTTTGATAGTTTTTGGAGAATGCAAAGGTTTTACTAGAGACTTCTTCCACTGTTTTCAAAAAACACCAGATCATCTGAGTAAGCAAGCAAAGGGAAAAGAACGGGTTTTAGATATTTATATTCCAGTTGATAGGGTCTCATATTTTGCTTTCGGGGTTTTTAGGACATCATCCAGCACTAACCTAAACAGCTGAAGGCTGAGACTGCACCCTTGTCTGATATCTTGTTTACTAATGAACTCTTCTGCTATATTATTTCATGTCGTTACAGCATTCCTTTAGTTCTCTCTTATAGAGACTTTGGATTATCTGACGAAGACCTATGCCAACTCCTTTTTCTTCTAGGGCTTTCATTGTATCTTGTTTCTTGATCCTGTCAGGTATGAGATATCTCATACAGATATGAAATCGTGGGTGCTTCTAAGGAGAAGCAAGGGGCCTGAATCCATATTATTCTTCGCTATAGAAGAGTTCTACTGCTCTACGAATTCGTTATTAAACTCCACAATATTATAATCAGAAGAAAAAATAATACGTTTTGAAAATTTAAAAACATTCGTTTAAATAAAAATTACATTTTCTAAAATCAATTAAATGAATCACGAATTTATCGCGGGTGTGACAAGGACCATCTTTCTTTTTTTAAAAATATTTGTATCAGTAGAATATTTTAGATTTTTCAATACACAATAGTCAATATTTGATAAATTAAAAGATATTAAAGCAACCGAAAATAACTCAGAAAATAGAAAATGAAAAATTATATTTGCTTATTAGATTGTCTACCTTTTGATAACAGTTTCTGGAAGAATATGAAATAAAAGAAAAGCATAATCCCCTCCCCCTCGCACGCAGGTTTCCTGACGGAGCTAAATAGATGCACCCCACCGACGTGGAAGGAAGCAATCCCTCCCGCATATCATTGTTTTTTCCCCTTCGTTTAAGTATCATTTATTCCTATTTTACACTATCTATACCACCTCTGGATTTCTTTTGTGTTTGTATTGCTTACCCTTCTGAAATCCATTATTGTAATTTCTTTCTATTATTAAAATGAAAGAATTTTCTTTGTTTAACAGTATCTTTATTTCTTGCGTTTCAAACTTAATTATTTTATTCCCTAGCGCCTTTATTATAATTACTTCTTTGTAAATACTTCTTTTTTTATTTTAACAATTGTTTAACCATGTTAAACAATCTTTAACCATGTTTTAACAATCTTTAACCATCTGGGTTAACCTGCATCCAGCAACAAATCATAAAAATATTTGAAGCATTAAAAATCAAAAAAAGATAAAAAAGATTCCAAAAACAAAATCTTATCAATAACAACGTTCAAATTTTTTTAAAATTCTAATAAAATACAAAACAAATAAACTATCTGAAATTTAGGAATTATTTTTATTGGAATAGAATTATTGCTCATGTATGATTCGGAATTATTTTTTCTTGAAGTGTTAAGGTTTTTTTTTTTACCAAAATGCCTATATTTCCGTCCCAAATTATTGAACTACATTCGATAAAAACTTGATTTATATTCATAATAAAACAGAGACTTCATAATCATTTAAAAAATAATAATGAAAAATGTTAATATTGTAACTTGAACAAAATTTTGTTAAAAAATTAAAATGATATTAAAATGAACTAATTTACATGACTCATTTAGACTTTTGAAAACTTTGATACGTTATTTTTGATTCATAAATCATTAATATTATTTTTCTTAGACCCTAGATCTTTAGCGTTTACAAGTACAAGCGCTTATGTGACATTGAGGTACATATTAAAAAATTCTTAATTTTTAAATCAGTTTCTACGAGTTTTTACGTAATAGTAGCTATACACAAATAAACTTTTAATCTTTACGATCTTTTATTAGGAATTATTTAGGATTGAAATGTTCGAAAAGGTAAAACCGATTGCTATCGCGGGCTTCCCTTCGATCCTTCTCAGATTTCTCCCTTTTCATTGTATCGCTGTCCGATTAAAACATTATAGGGTCACGACCCAATGCAATAGGGTACGAGCAATGCTCATACTTATTAGAAAAAAATAAGAGATATTTTTACACTGTTCGTCCAAACGAAAAAATGTATATATATATATATATATATATATTGACGTCGAAATTTATGTTTAAATTGATTTTGGGACGTAAACACCACCTCTATCGATTTCCGCACACGATATATCGAGAAAAAAAAATTGGAAATGGTTTAAAAATAAAATATTGATGACGTAAGCGCCAAACACTAACGACTCTTAGTCGTCACTCAGTGTTACAATCCTTTAAAATATATTGTAATTATTAAGTATTGCCAGGTTAATAAACTCCTACTCTATACAATAAAGAATAAAATTAAATATATTGTTATTTGGGGAATTGGGGAAAAATCGTTTCATGTGTTTCTTGTAAAGTTTGCTAAATGGCGCTAACGCCTTTTTCAAAAATATATATCGATATGTATGTATTTATAATTAATTGCTTATATTCCTGTACCTACAAAAATAGTTAATGAAAAGAATGAAAGCAAAAAATGATATAGCTACGTTTATGCTTAACAAGTGACCCCAATATTCCTAGCCGGACCATCACTCAGTTCTGGTGAAGAATCACTGCGAGCCATAAAGCAGCTAACACTAAGTAGGATAATATTTTTCTGCGTTCCATGTCCCGCTGTTGTTAAGGGCATACGGACATGCGATTTCCTTCGCTCCTGAAGATCCCCCACCCCTAGATATATGGAAGACTCCAGAGGGACTCCGAAGCCTGAGGTTCCCATTAAGTACACTTAAGTCCCTTCCCTCCTGGATATTTATCCTCCAGAGCTGTCTGTTCCAGCGAGTGGTATCGTTCAGTCCAGAACCACATCTCACCTCTTACTGCTTCCTTCTGTTAGTTATTGTTTTTTTCCTCTCTCTCTCACTCCCTCTCTGTTGTGATGTATGGTTTGTCGATAGCCGTGGCTGTGTTGGATATTCCAATTGAGGTAAGTGACAGATCTATGTTTTGTTCTGAATGATAAATCGATTTCTCATCGGATTGACGGGAAATTATTTTTATTATCGGCATGCGTATTATATATATTATATTATAATTATTATAATTATATATTATAAATTATATATTATAAATATATATTATAATTATATAATTATTATATTTAATAATTATATAATTATTATATATATAATTAAATAATATATATATATATATATATATATATATATATATATATATATATATATATTTAAGTTGTGTATATATGAGTACGGGCAGCTTCCGTGAATTTTTTTAGGGCCTCCGTGTGTTTTTTGCGGCATTCATAAAAGCCGCTTCTAACTCTGGTATTAATTAATCTATATAATTAAATATTAACTAATAACTACTATAATATACATACATATATATATATATATATATATATATATATATATATATATATATATATATATAAAACATTTTTATAAATGAACTGAAATTAGGTATGCTTGGTTGTTTTGTAGGCAGAATATTATTACAGAAGTAGGGGTAAATTTCAGTCAAAAACTCGGTATGTTTTTGCGGTTTTTAAGACTTTGCGCAATTGCCCATCTCCTCCAAATTGAGTCACAAGTGTTGAAAATTTGTATTTGAATTGATTTGGTGTTAGAGTGCCTTTTGGGTTTCACTTTTTTCCCCAACCTTGCCATTTTGTATTTTATTTACTATATATTTTAGATATTTTTACATACGACCTTAGTTCTTAGAGCTCTACGGTATTCTCACGCTTATATTATTTTTCGTTATTAATTTTAATGAGTTATAAACCTACTTATGGAAATATAAGATCTTCCATTATTTTAAAACTCCAAATCAGAAAAATATTTTTGAACCGGATGGAACATGTGATAAAATTACCTTTCAAATCTCAATAATAATCTGCTCTAAGCTAGAAAATACGGGATGACCGCGAGCGGGGCTAAATCGGCGAAATGGGTGGCCAGTGGCTGCTAATTGGGCAGCCGTTAGCTTTTAGTATTCTCGACCCTTGTCAACTGCTAACTGCCCAATTCCTGCTTCCTCCCCTCTACCTCAACCCCCCTCACGATATGGCTGCTACCTTCCTCTGTTTCATTTACTCTGGATATTTTTATATTTTACCTTTAAAAAATACGTCACGTACATGTGGCGATGAATTCGAAAGTAAATGAATCCCCGAACAAATGATTATTTAGAACAAATTTTATTTATAATGATCCATTATACTGACCGTAATAATTCAACTGCATTAGACTGCGTCTAACATCTGATTCACGACTAACGTCCTTGCTTACAGACTCTCTTAACACAATAGGTCCAGCCTCATTTATACTTGGCCAAAGTGCTTGGGACAGCAGGAGGACGCTTGTAAGTTAGGAAATGCTAGGCTAATAGAATGGAGAGTAGATTTTTGGCATCAATGCAGCTTCAAATTGTGTTGCAATAAACAATTAAAGAGTTCACTTCGCCGAAAAAGTGGAAATCAGAGCAATAGCGTGGCAAGAAGTACTGAGGCCTTGGGCGAATGATGAGGAGCTTGGATGAGGCCTCTTCGTCTCATTAGGAGGGGGTGTGAGTGTATACGTAAGACAACAACTTTTGCATTTCTTAAATTTTAAGAATATATTACCTTTCAAGAAATTGTTAACATAAAATGTAATTTTTATATACTTAAACTGATTAATTTTCAAGTAAGCATAATATGAAAGCAAATAAAATATAAAAACAAACTATTATATTTGCAAAAGGTGATTTGTACATATATTGAATTAATTTCTTTTCAAGTAATACAAAACGAAATTAATTAATATTATGTTAACCACAATTAAATAATTGGCGTACTTAAATTTATTTTGCTGAAGGCTACCATGGACGGAGGCACGATGGTCTCAGCAAGAGTGAATCACGACTTCAAGTCCTCAATTGACTATCGAAAATACATTTCAAATTGTTCCTTAAAGCTGAGTGCTCTGCTTACGTCACTTTATTTCCAAGACATTTCGCCATATAATAATAATAATACTAATTTATCTCTCTTAAAATATCCGAGTTTTTCTTTCTGCTTATTTTTATTACATAATTATTGCTTATTTTTATTACTTTTTGAATTCTCAGATATGTATAGGAAATAAAAAAATAAAAATGAATCGAGCCTAGAAAATCAGAGGCTCCTTGACCCAGGGCAAACTGCCCCCATGGCTCCTATATCCCTACGCCCCTGAATCATAGCTCTGGGTGCTAAGCTATAAATTATAAGCCTCTAAAATGTAAATTGTGATAGGAATGAAAGAAGTGATACTTTTGAATACGTAGAGGAACTTTATAAAAAATACCAAAAAAACAATTAAAAAAAAGATGGAAAAAAAATCTAAATCAATTTGAAAATAAAAAAAAGGTTGAAGACAGGATTTTGACGTCATTACCAGTACTAGGTTACAAAATTTTAATATCTTTAATTCTACTATTTGCTATTTCATTTATTATATATATATATATATATATATATATATATATATATATATATATATATATATATATATATATATATTTAAAAGTGTTTTTTCAATATTGATATTTCAATATAACATCTACAAATGAAACGGTTTCATCTCATGAATGTTTAAACAAGAATATTGCAATTCTTCCTCTTCACTTGTGATATTTTGTTAACGTTTTCATTTGATAGAGCAAAACATCTAATCAATTTAATGCCTCAGAAGTTATATCAACGCGATACCGAGCCTCGGAGATAGATTGATAGAATCTATTTAAATATGTATGCAAACATCGTCCAAGTGGTTACAATTTAATAAAGGAATCCTCTTTGGTAGATTGTGACAAAGACTTGGGTGACTCGGTTGCTAAGATCTACCAAAGCTCCTTCTTGCCTTACCTTTTTGCCATAGATCCGAACTAGACTCATCAGGTTTAACTTCATAACCAACTCTTCCGCTCAAAGCAACAAACTTCTCCTTACTTAGCCTACTTATTGCTAAGTCCTTTATCAACTTAAATAATAAATTAGATGGTTCCTATCTACGACAAGAGTAAATCCTTTGCCTTAAGTAATTTAGTTGTTGTTCCTCACAATTGTTGAACGAAGTTATGTAGATTTGTTCGTTGATATACACGTCTATGTTATATATAAAAATCATCCTCAGATTTCGTTTTGGTTTATTATTTTCAATAATAGACCTTTGGAATCGACCAAAGAAAATTTTTTTTTTACCCCTCCTCAAAATTTGAGGTTTTACGTTTCAAGATACGTAGAATCCAAATATCGAATAAAAAAAAATCCGTCCGTCCGCCGTCCGCGGCTTTTCTCCGAGACTACTGGACCGATTTTCTTGAGATTCGGTACCAAAGTCAAAGGTCACCCCGGGATGATCCTCGGAACTCGACATTATATTGCGTCTGTTTGTTTCAAAATGGCGGCCGATTAGAGATCTCATAAGTCCATAACTCGGTCATTTATAAAGATAGAGAGAAAATGTAAGGTGTTTTGGAATCAGTATAACGAGAAACCAAAAAAAAAAAAAAAAAAAATAATTGAAAAACAAAAAATATATAATAATTGCCGATTAAAGATCTTATATACCCATAACTTGGCCATTTATAAACATAGAGGAGAAATGTAAGGTGTTTTTTTTGTTTGTCATGTCATGATCACTTATACTTTTATGGAAATTTAAGGTGCTTAATCTGCTAATGCATGATGATTTCGCTCGTTATTTTTTGTATTATTTTTAAGTGTTTGCGTAGTTTTTAAAATAGGGTTTTAAATACTGTTTTTAATTCATTTAATTTGAATCGTAAGTCTTTATGTTGTTATAATAGAGACAGAAATTAATTGCTACGATATAATTGGAAGATTTCGAACACAAAGCCTTAAGTCTCTTAAAATTCGGTAAGCAACTAACCAGTCAACGTTTCGCAGACTCAGGACATCATTGGGACAGAAACAAGATCTTATTCATGCAGACAAAATACTGTACTTCTTACATCAAGAGTCTAAAAATGAATCATCAACTTAAGCAGAAAAAGGTGAGGTAAAATAACATTTATTTTCTTTCAGCATATGATTGGATGTCCTGGAGTGATGTGCTGTCACTAGTTGATGCATCTTTTTTAGCTGTTGATTTGAGATGTGCTGTATTCAAACTTGGTTCTGTCCTGATTATGCTTGAATTGACATAACGTTGACTAGTTGTTTACTCTTTAGTTCTTTATGTATTTTAGGTTTTATTTTATATATTTTAAATTCCTCTGCGTATGATAATTTATTATTATTTTCAATTCGTTTATTATTATACTAGCAACCTTTCATAGCTATTTTATACTCCTATGTATTAAGCCCTTTTTCGCACTTCATAATAAAAGTAACGCCGAAATCTTTGTAGTTTAAATAACCATGTGATTACGCGAGTACATTTCATTCTACAATTTTTACTTATTATTAATTTATATTACTGCCATAAGAAATCTTTTCATCATAAATTAAATACGCATTATATATGTACAAATTATGTATGTATATATAAAGTAGGTAACTATAATATAACGTCTCCTCATTCTCCTTCAGCCCCTATATAATATATGTACGTAAAATATATATACTTAAATAAGGATACAAAATGCGAAGCTATCCTTCAATTTATTTTTGATATTCCTCTATTATATGTAGCTATTTACTTGGTGAATTTTTATTACAATTCTTAATAATAGGATGTTTGATGGATATGAAACAATTTTTTTAATACCCAATAATGTCCGGCCTATTACCTCCACAGTTCATTTAAATGGCCCGAGGTCCAAATGTTGGCCTAGAGACAGGAAGGCAGTAACTATATAACCGCCGAAGCAATATATCTCGGATGACTTTCCGATAACAGTTTCGGCTGACGCACCAAACGCACCACCAATCTCACTAATTAGGCCGAATAGACGCCCAGTAAAAAAAAAAAAACAGCCTCACATTTCATGTACGTGGTGTGTAATCTCAGCGCCATCTGCGGGCTAAGCTCTGGTCGATATGGCTCCGGTAATCTCGCTTCCTTAGTCCTCTGCGATTGTCCAGGATATCCTGAAGAGAGGGAGAGGAGGAGAGGGGGTCAGAACGACGTTAGCGAGGCTCATTAAGTACCATCGGGTACGCTCTCTTATTTCGGCCAATTTGCTTGTTAGTCTCAGCTAGTTGGAATCCATGTACACGCTCCCCTTCATTGTTATGTACTAAAGTACTATGATGTCACTTAAACACTATAACAAGCCAAATTTTAAAATTTGCCAATACAATTTGTCCCTATACAAAGTCATAAAGGATTTTAACAGGTTCTGGTTCGAGTTACACGTAAGCATCTTTTTTGTTTTGGTTTTCACCAACATACCAGTACCATTCAAATTGTTACCATTCAAAACAAGAAGTAATTGTAAATATTGAATATTAAAAAAATAATTTAAATAAAATTGAAAAGTGAATAAGTATCCTTTTAAAATTATGCCAGCTACACCACCAGCCCCATTTCTATCTCCACCCAGTTAACGGTCTGATTTAACCATAAATGATTGTGAACAGATTTCTTTAATTCTAACTTAAATCTCGTATATGACGAGTAAATTTGATTAAGAAAAAAATAACTCCAGACCATTCTATTCTCCTGTTTGACTTCTTTCTGATTGCACCCACAGCTTTTCAATATTTAGCATTCTCACTGTCCAATGGGTTTGTTCTCTATTGTCCCTACCTTCACAATTTCCTCTGAAAATGGAGTTATTGTAAACATACATTTTGGCCTAATAAGCATTCTTTATGAAACTTCACTGTAGATGGGAGATTTGAGACGAGTTCCTTTTCCTTTGACGGGATTCAAGTTGGCTTCTCTTTAAATATTTTTAGTCAAGTCAACACAGTTGGCTTCTGCAATAGTTGGTTGCTTTTCCGGGGAGGCTTTATGTGATAGGCTCAATCCGAGCACCCCGTCATCTGAATTCTCAGCAGGTATAATATGAACAAGACTATTTTGTTCACAATTGCCTCGAGACTACATATTACTGGGAAATTATAAACATTTGATTGTGGTTTCACAAAAAATTATAAAAACTAATAATATCACACAAAAAATACATGACTTAACTTCCATTAGGACGTGTTGTGAGCGAGAAGAAACTGAGGAGCACAAACAATTGTAATTCACAATTTTTATTTTAACCATAATATTATCAGCTTTTATAACAAAGTGGAGGGAGGAAATAGTGGGAAAATCTTTAGAATCTTGGAAAATTATTTCATCTTGAGTTTCTATAATCTGTAGTTTTTCATTAGCACTACAGAGTGCTCTCTGGCATAGCTTGTTCACAATCACCCCGCCTGACCTATATATATATATATATATATATATATATATATATATATATATATATATATATATATATATATATATATATACATATATATAATCTGGATATCTCAAATATCTAAATCAGATAGTTAACACTCATATTCGGATATTGAAATGCTCAATTCAGATTTTAATATCTATATTTGAACCTTTCCAATCATCTACTTCAGGGATTCCCTGACTGTCACTGCGTAGCACTTTTCAGATAACTGGGTGTGCCACTATTAGGTAGTGTATGATATTAGTACTAAAGATTCGACTTCATAAAAAATACAAACTGATTTGCAAACGTTTATTAAGCAAACAGAACCATTTTTGTTACAGTCACTATGCTTTAGAAAATAATAAATTGAAAATCAATTTCAAAAATCCAAAATCAAAAGTGAAATTGATATCGCATATCAATAGCAATAGTAAGATTAATAACACCAAAAATTCTGGAGATAAAAGTGTATCTTTCGTTTGTTTTTTCGCGTACATCTGGAACGTCTTTGCGTACCACAAGTGGTAAGTCTGAGCACCCCTGCTCTAGTTCAATTCTTATCTAGCTTCACTTATTCCAACAAGGTTGGAAGAGGTAATGGTCACGAGATCTATTGTAAAATATATTTGACTATTGGAGTTCCGGGCATGGCCAGATTCTCCACTCGTGTCTCTTAAGTACTTGCTGCATTAGTGCTATCACTCAGCCTCTACTGGTTTTCAGTTCCAGTGAGGCGTCTAGGGAGATGCACTGGAATCTTAAAGGGTTGTTCCTTCAGTACTTCGAAACAATTGTCCAGTGAAAATTGTTTACAATTTTCACAAATTTCACGGACAAAATTTATTTGTCCCTGAAATTATGAACTTTATCGTTTTTACTTCCTTGTACGCATTAAAGGAAGTATTGAAATCGCGAAAATTTTCGATTTTCAGATTTCAACGGAAATATCCGTTTTGACAAGTCGTGATGTCTGTACGTATAAACGGTTCCATAACTCAAAAACGCTTAGCCGTATGAAGTTAAAATTTTGTATTTAGAATTATTGTAAAATCTAGTTGTTAACCTCTCTTTTTGGCCAATGCATGATTACCGGAAGTAATACTTAACTTGTAGATCATTATTGATTTTCATCAAAATTATATTAAAATTTAATGCAAAACTTCTTAAGTTTGGTATTTGAGACTTACATTATAATATAAATAACATAATTAAAGTTGGTTAAAATTGGCAAACGTAAAAGTATATTAAAATACATTGTCAAACATTGCAAATTTGGTAAATTATACTTTTATACCAATATAAGTAATATAATAAATTTTGGTTGAAATTGAAGAGCCCAAAAGGGTACTTTACATGAAGGTCATAATAAATTTAAATCAAAACCTATATCGACATTTAATATAGAGACCTTATGGTTTGGTGATAAATGTTATAAACGCGATTTTTTCCGGTCTAATTAATCAATTTTATAACTTGTTTTATGTGTTAATATTGGGTACAAAATACTTGCTTTTCTCTCCAATTGTTAGCTGAACAAGTCTGCCGCAAGAGGATAACATATAAGTTAATCGGGTTCTTCCGCTTAAAATGTTGAAACCGTCGATTTCCAATGCTTTATCTAGTAACAGACAAAAAACGGAATAAGACCTTCATAAACAAGAGCTTATGTCTGTGTGTGTCAATAGATGGACGTCGTGACGCCGAGTGGCTATCTTCAGAAACTAGTAACCAACTTCAGGGTGACTTTTTGAGCCGCCGATCTATAGTTAATTAGGCGTCCAAGAAAATCATGGGATGTCCACATCAGATATTTTATTATATTTATGCGGAATACATGTTTGATAAGTTCATAGAAAATTTGCTATATATAATATATATATATATATATATATATATATATATATATATATATATATATATATATATATATATATTGTTTTTTATTTAATTTTTTAGCAAATATCTAAGATATATTTTTTAAAAGTAATGAATTCTAAGAACAAAATTGTTTTTTTAATGATGACCCAAGACTTTTTTAACAAAAACAAAAGAATTTAAGATTAAAACAACAAGGGGGAATAAATATACTGCCGACGGAGGACTTTTAGGAAATAATTGAATTGTTCCTTGGACAAAAACCGAATCTGCTGGAGCCCTCAAGATTAACGAGGAGCCGAATTGTAATAACGGTGATGCTCAACCTCTGCCTCTGCTAAGGATTTTACCTCGGTCTCGGTGTTAACAACCTTCGAAGGATGATTAGGACCATCGCGACACCTCCATCTGTCAGTTTCTCCATGCGTGAAGGATTGATGTACAGATTCCGTGAACAACAGCCTTATCATGGAAAGTTCTTCTGAAGACCTAATTATATCGTTTCATACGACTGACACTTTCCAAGTTGCAGGCGAGGTAACTATAACTCGATGATTTACTGATTTACTCGATTATGATCGATGATCGATGATTTAATATTCTTCAAATTCATAATTATCTATATTGTTTCATAAAATTATTATTATGAATGGATGCAAAAAGCTTTGAGTTAAACAATGAATCACTATAAAATATTATATAACTTATTATATGGGTATAATGTAAGGACTTACAGCTATTAACATAATTATTGTTGATTCAAAATAAATCAGTAAAAGTAAATTAAAATTCCTTACTTAAATATGACTGTCAACCTCCATTGGTGTTTAATGATAGTGACGAGAAAAAAAACTCTGGGATTTCCTGGAGTTCTGTTTTTTCCCTTCACCCGGAGAAGAAGATTCAGGGTTCTTCAGAAATGATCTATAACTACTGCAACTTTCCCAGCTGAGTGTAGCTATCATAAATATAATGCCTTTATTTTTTTTAGAGTGAGAGAGAGAGAGAGAGAGATACGGAAATTATGCAATCAAACTGCAGTTGACTCCTTCATATAAATTCGATGTACAATCGGACTAAACTTCTAGGAACAGAAGTGTATATATCACACACACACTTACATATATAATATATTGAAGTAAGACTTCTCAAAGAATACCGAAGTATCTCGGTACAGTTTAGAGGTAGGGGTTTCGTTCCCCTCCCCCTCGCGACCCGGCGCCATTGGCTATGATATATCTGGCGCCTTAGCGGAGATATAAAGTGCGAAATCCCTTTGTTCCTGCCACATTTGGACCTATAACGAATTTCCTACCGGTTCCCTACAGAGTTGGTTCCTGGTTCTGTAGCCATAAATTCACCTCCAACTGTGATGATCGTTCAACTTGTCCGGAGCACTTTAATTTTACTATAGCGACGGTTAAAAAATCAACATTTGCACTCATATAGTTACTGTAAGAGGAGAAAAATAAAAATATTTTATTTGTTTTTGTTAGAGATAAAATTATTTCTTGATGATTGGTAACAATCTACCCATTTGAAAGCAAAGATAATAGTGGTCTGAATAACTATTCTAACTATATTTACAAATAAACAAATCGAATCATAAAAAAATTAATATATAACAAGTAGAATAAAACACTTGCATACTTCTGTAAAATATTTACACTCAGCGTGGGGAGCTTTGAACTAAGATTTTTCCTCTATTTGTGGAGGGCAAAGCAGGACTCCAGGAGATCTCAGAACTTTTCTCTCGACCGCGTCACTGGTATTAAAAACTGGAATTTAGGTGTTTAATTGAAATGTCAGATTCGACTCCGAATTAGTTAACGTGAAGGATTAAGTTGACGCCATCTCGATAAATTGGATATCGGTCCGACATCCGATTTATCGAATCGCGTTAAAACACCAAGAGGGCGCTATAACAGGAAATTAGCTCATGTATTAAGATGTTAAATTGTTCTTTAGGATTGTTGACTTTGTTTGGAAACTTTAACAGATTGTACCTATTTATTCAAGTTGCAGATTTTTAAATATATCAACACATTCTTAAATGATTTATCAAGATATAGAAACTAATTAACTCATTAAACTATATTAATTATTTTTTGGACTTTTAAGACCGGTTATTGAGTTATGGGCTGATGAAGTCTTAGATTAATTATAAATTAACATATTCCAAAGCTTATAACTTTTCCAATATTAAGGAAATACATTGTCGGTTCTCTTTTAACCTTGGAGTAAAATAGTCCTGTCTTTAGTTTTATTCATTACCTAACACAATCTCAAGACCAGTTTATTCTTAACTGAATAGCCTAATGAACAGCTACCAGTCTTTAGTAGAATTGTTTGTCCGCAAGTTTTGATGAATTATTTATTTTGTTTTATTTTAAACAGATTGGAACCATCCATAGACTTTGTAATCACCGTTAAAATTTTTGAAAATATTTTATTTTCTTCTGTGCCTAACTTTATTCAATAAATAACGGGCGAAAAAAATGTCTACTACTGAAACTTAATGCTTCAAAAGTATAAACTCGTATTTACGTGTGTGCATTTGTGTGTGTATATAGTATTTTAAATATTAGTCTCAATACTAACGTAACATTTATGTCTCTCCTTATTGATAAATTCTTCCCAAATATTAAAATTGATGCGATTTGTAATATAATTTCAATTCATGTAGACCCGTAGGATAATTAATAAGAGGTAACGGTCACAGTAAAAGAAAATTATCTGGTTGATTTTAATAAACTTTGAAATAAAATTACACAAATAGTGATTTTTTTGGGTGAAAATCGTGATTTTGGTCTTAATTAGATGAAGAAAGAAGTCTATAAAAAATTAATGAAATGAGTTTGGTTGGGGAATAAAAAAGTTTTTTTATTCTCTAATAAATTGATGGAGGACATAATCAAAAATCTATTTGTCTTATTTTACCTAATTTTGAAATAAAATGATAGAATTAGGATTGTTTGGCAAAAATTAAACCCAAAAGTTTAGGTATGTGGTTTTAGTTTTAAGGATATGAATAAAGAGGTCTATATATATTTTCGGTGAAATAATTTTAGTTGAGAAATAATAAAGTTAGTTTGTTTCTCTTATAATTCGAGAAACGACAGATCAAAGAAAACTATCAGTTTGATTTTACTAAATTTTGAAAGAAAATTGTATAAATAGCATTTTTGGCAAACAATACACCATGTTTCACGATGATTAACTGGTTTATGAAATCATTGTGTAATTAGTTTCAAACAGACGCCTCTTCCGCTGCCTGGCCTCAGTGTTAAGCCACGAAGAAAATCTGAAAGGATTTAGAAGAAATGTGCGACAAATCCGAAAATCCGCTGAGTCGGTGATCTTGTAAAGTTCTTTGGTTCCTAAGAACTGTCTTATACGGCTTATTCAATTTTCAATTCAACCCAAATGTTTATGTTTGTGGTTTCAGTCAAAAGGAAGATGTCTGTAAAAATTTTCAATAAAATAAGTTATGTCGAGGTATCAACAAATTTAGATCGTCTCTAATAAATTGAAATAAAAGATCATTTGAATGTCTATTGCATAAACCTTATAGAATAGGTATTAAAAGTTCTGATGAATAAAACTGATACAAGCAGTTACAAAAATGACTCAGAAGTAGCTGTATCAATATTAATACTGACTACTTTTGAAACAAGGACCTTTTAAGGACCTTTATCCTCTCCACAGCTAGTTTTATTTTTAGAACTTTACAATATATATTAATTCTCGGAGGGAACTTTGCATTTTTTTTTTTCAGAAAAAATACACTCTCGATATCCAACTAAATTTCTCTACATTGACTCAAAAAGACTTTGCCCAGAAACGAAAATATTATTCTTTATTCGTTTTTATGTAAGTAAACTCTGCACATGTATTTTATTCTTACTCATCTGTATTAAATACAAGTATATTTTTTAAAATAAAAAATTGCAATTGCATCCATGAGTTGGAAAATTAAAGCAACAAATTAAATTCGTTTTATATCTTTCATAGTTTACATAATTTAAAGTTAAAGAGAAAATACTTTAATTGTCTTTAACATGCACATATATTGTTTTATACTTACAATCTTGTTTAAGGACCTCCACATCCATTAGATTGAGATTTTACTGAATTTCATTATCTAAATAAGAATATTTAATCAAATAATATTTATTGTTTAGGAATACAGTAAAACTTCAATCAGGGTAATCCAGGTAATAAACTAAAAAAAACCTTAAAGAAGTAAATCTTTCTTAAATTCAACAAAAATCACTTTATTACCATAATTTATTGTACAATCTATAAAGAAACTGTGCATCGAATCAAACTAAAAGCCGAATATCTGGCATATTTATACATCGTCACGTTCTTTCCATCATAGTTAAAAATTATTATCTAATGTGAACCTTATATAAAGAAAATATCTAACAATATCATTAAAAAAAATAATAAGTAGGGGTAAGTATGACGTGTATTGAGGTGGAGCCCATGTTATGCAGACCGCCCCTCGCGCACCCTCACCTCGGAAGTAGCTATATTTCACATTAGATTACAAGCCAGCTGGCAACTATCTCGGACCGCCATATAACCGCTTATTTACTCAATATCTTTTCCATCCCGAATTTCCGCCAGCTTCTTTTCCTCTCCCCTTCCTGCTAACCTCAATAGCCACTCCTAATTGTGTTGTAAATATATCCTTGTTCGGTAACTTTCCTTTTCTTGATACTTTACGGTCCAACCAGCTGCTGGAAAACAGATGAGAGTCCTTCGGGTTTCGGGATTGGTATATACTCTTTGCTTAGCTCTGGGCTTCGCACTGACACTTATCTGATACCTCAATGCAAAAAAAGGATAAATATTCAAGCTTCAATATTCAATAACCAAATACTAAATATATTAAAGAAGTTAGAGGATGGTGTTGAAGCAAAATTATCTAGACAATAGTACCATGGAATATATAAAATGTTATCGTATTACCGTACCAAATCAATATTGAAGCAAGAAATGATTATATCATTTGAAAAAAAAAAAATATATATACATATATATTTTTTTTTTCTCTCTCTTTTTATATATATATATATATATATATATATATATATATATATATATATATATATATATATATACATATAAAAAGAGAGAGAGAGAGAGAGAGAGAGAGAGAGAGAGAGAGAGAGAGAGAGAGAGAGAGAGAGAGAAAGAAAGTTAACCAGGATATCAAGAATAGACCGTGCCAAAAACATTGGAATAAAGAAATGGATAGATGTAAAATAAAATATTTTTGGATGTGATCGATCATGAATCACCAAATTTGAGATAGAATGGGAGGCTGAAGATAAAAGTCAGGGGGGAGGAGAGATCTTGTACACAATGGAACGCAATAGTGTCTGAAAGCATGGCCGGGGTGACGGAGGTGGACCACTACTTTGAGGAATGGAGGAAAATGCTGACAGATGGTTACGGTTGGAGAAGCTATATCTGAAGGATTCCTAGAGAAGAAAATGACTCGTTTATGGATTATATTCGTTTATACATTACATAAATTCACTTTTTTTGGTAGTATTGACAGAAAAACGGAATCTTTTTGTGCATTACTGGATTTTATTTTCACGATTTTTCACAAAGGCGGAAGACTAATAAAGATTCTCTAGCACTTCCCTGTGATCGCTTTACATGTGCTTTGCTTACAAAATATATATATATTTATGTATATTTAGTCAACGGTGTATCAAAATAAACAATTTGAAAAATCTCATTAATTAAACTGTACTATAATATTATATTTCTGTTCCATATTGTCAATACATTCTACTTCGTTCATGAATGGATTGGGAATCAGAATGAGCTAACAAAAGTTCACTGAGTACGTCCAGTGTCCGGCGCCAAATAATTGAGAACATACGGCATAGTATATTTTTTTTAAAATGACAAAACCCCTGAGCACGCTAGCCGACTCCCGAAGGGTGTCCCCACCCACCCCGTCTAGGCCCCGGATGTAGAACTGTTAGCGCAGAGTCTGGGGTTCGACCCTCGCTGGGGTTACTTTATAGCTGCCTCAATAATAAACTCTGCCTGTGGTATTCAGCTCAGCCTTCGGCAACTCAAATAGTCGGGGCAACTCCGTCCAGGGTAGCTTTTAGTTCGGGAACCCTAAGCCATGACTGGGCTGCTAATTGTCTAGTAGAGGGTTGGAAATTGCTAGGTCGGTTAGCTTCTTCTAAGAGAATTTAAGTCAGAAATACACGCCTAATAGACAAGAATTTTTTTTTATTTATAACTTCAATACATAACTCTGAAACATGTTTTTCGATAACACTGATTCGGTTACCAGTGTTTCTATATTTTTTTCTGCATCATGATCGTTATTCTTGACTGAAATAGTTTACAATACAATATAGTTGGTATTTGCTCTACGATTTGGATACTTCTTATTGCAAAGATATCGGTATTACTCTGTAGTACTAATAAATATGTAATGCCAATACAAGAAAAAGCAACACTTAAAACAAATACGAATTCTGTCTTCTAACATTAAAATGCAATGTTTTATACTGTGATCAAATATAAATATGGAAAATAAACTACATTTACAATGAATATCT